>JAFVLL020009896.1:0-25135 GCA_021397915.2 Tor tambroides | reverse complement strand
TTTTTTTTTTTTTTTTTTACCATACACACTTCAGAACGTAAATTGTAAGACTGAAAGCCATGAGCACACTGCTATTCTGACTGAGAACACATGCGCATTTCAGATAGCAGAATTCAAACTCTGTCAAATGTCAGACAGCATAAGCAGTTTGCCAATGATGTTGTGAAGCAGATATGATTATAGGGTATTCTTGATACGCTACACATGGCTCATACGGAAACCCATGGCCCATAAATATAATCACCTCTCGAGAGAAGCACAGCGCTAACTACATTACTGCCGAGTAATATAATGATGTACGGAGAAACCCCGCCATAATAATAAGACGTAATGACATTTCATTCCCTCTTCTTTCAATGAGTTCAGTCAGAGATGACATCAGAAACCAAAGAGTTTGGAATAGTGAAGAGATTCTGAAACTCATTACATAATAACCTACATGCATTAAACAATTAACCCTATTAATTCAAATGTAAAAACGCAGAGCTGGAGTTGCACAGATTTTTCAGGAAGCCATTTGGTCAGGCTAAAAAAATAAGATGAAACACTGGATAAATGTTAAGAAACATTTATTTAAATAACAGATTCTATTACTCTAAAAACACAGATCCATCTCACACATCACACATAATTCTTGTTCAGTCAATCTTCATCTGGTAGTTTAGTCAGAATCTCTACACCATCGCTGGTGATTACAACCGTGTGTTCAAATTGGGCTGATCTGAGTATTAACACACAAGAAAACACAAACACACAGGTGAACATGTTAAGATTCAGTCATTCATCTAAGATCAGTGGTTCTCAACCAGGGGTCCGGGGCCCACAAGAGAGCCACAGCAAACTTCTATGTGTGCCGCAAGATGACAAAGTAATTTAAAACAAGAGGAAACAAGCATTAATATAAGCTAAAACAACTAAAATACATAAAAGTGTGATTTCTACACCTGGAAAAATCAAAAACAATAATAATGTAAATAATAATAACAATTATTATTAATCTTACACCATTAGCATTTTTATATATTTAATGAATATACAATTTTTTTTGTCAAGTAAAAATTGTTAGTAAAAATATTTTAAAAAATCCCTTAATCCTTTTTCAGTAAATCACAATGAGGGCCTTGGAGTCAAAAAGGTTGAGAACAACTGTCTTAGATGTAGAATTAAAATAAGGAATCTATCCATTTTCTTATAATGCATATTACCCCAGTCAACCTTAAAAATCAGAGCTCTAATCAACCACTGACCAAGTAGTAACACTCTGCTCTCACCTGCCAACAGGGCAATCAGCTCATTTGCAATTAACACTGAAGTGCTCTCCAGTGAAATATATGCAGTTAAAGGAAAGTTTATCCCAGAGCACTCAGCTCTCTATGTGCTTCAAATTCTGAGGGTACTTAGTCTTTCCAAGCTAAATGTCAACAGCCAAGTGAAATAAAGTTCTTGAAGATTCTCAATAGAAATTGGCCACTTATTCTTGCATGAAGTAATGAATGATTAATGTAGGCTACATTTAAATGGCTGCATTGGGCTCTCGTTAGAAAGGTGGTGAGAGAAGTGAGGGAGGGGAAATTGAACACAACATGCACCTTTTGTCATCCACAGATACAGCGGTCCACTTGTCCCTCAGGATCTTGAATTCTGAGGATCCTTCCATAAGAATGGGCTCTGGAAAAATGGATGGAGGGTTTAACTTCCTAAAAAAACGTACAAATTCATGCTTCCTTTGATGTTCTTAATAACTTTCGATCTGTTGGTCATCTAAAACAATGATGAGTACACACATACAGACCTATGGTGAAGGACATGCCCTCTTCCATCTGTAGGTCATTGTCATTGGCTGTAAAAGAGAAAAGAAGCATGAACCACCATTGGTCATTCGGCCCTAATTAATAGTAAAACATCTTTAACTGATCAAATTAATGAACTGTATTCATATGGCTGCAATAGAGTTTTACAAGTAAAGCTTATAGATAAATTAAAGGGTTAGTTCACCCAAAACTGACAATTATGTCATAATTTATTAACCCTCATATTAATCTAAACCTGCAGTAAAGAAGATATTAGGGTCCAAACTATAATAGATCTTTGACTTTCATTGTAAGGAAAATTAAAATTAGATTACTTACTTTCATTGTAGGGACAAACAAAAACAACAACAAAAACCCTGTCACATTTTTCAAAGTATCTTCTTTTGTGTTCCACCACAGAAGAAATTCAGTCATACAGGTTTGGAACAACATGAAGGAGAGTAAATAATGATAGAGCTTTCATTTTTTAGTAAAGTATCCCTTTCAAGTCAATCATGGCTAACTGAGATATAATTAAGTAAAATAAATTAATAATACATGAAATAATTTTAACTCTCACCATGATGCCATATCTCTGGGTAACCATGGAAATACGTTCCAATCCCATGACCGATAAAATATGGACACACACAGAATCCATTTGAATTTGCTATTTTGCTGTAATTCAGAAAACAAAAATAAATACTCAAATTCATGTTTACCCAGGTTTATTTTGGTTGATGTATGATAAATTGCTTGTGTATTTTCCTCTGTTGGATAAAAGTGTCTGATAAATGATTAAGTGTAAAATTAAAAAACAGTTCTGGTTTACCTACAAGCCTACACCCAATTAGGGAGTTGCCTTTGAGATGTCAAATTTAACCATGTTGCCTACATGTAAATAACATTTTCACTGCGAATAAGGCATGCTTGAAATGTTCTCGCATAGTTGTTTTTTTTATATTCTGGGAGGGGGAAGGTAGAGGACAAAGGTGTATAACAGACAAAAAGAAAAAGACGAAAGAGAAAGAATAAAAGACAGAGACAAAGAATTGCAAAGAGAGAGCAGCAGAGAGGATGCTAGGGTGCCAGCATGATAAAAAAAATAAAAGCAAGAGATGGAGAGAAGGAGTGAAAGAGAGGTCTAAGTGCTTTTTCCTGAGGAGAGGTAATTGTTCCCTCTGTGTGTATATAATAACAGAGTATGTCCCTGCAGAAGCTCAGAATCCTACGCAGGGAGAGAGAAAGAGAGAGAGAAACAAAAGCATTGCTTCCTCAGACACAGAAGAAATATCTATTGCTACACTGCACAAAATGCATTTTCAAGATGTAAATAAAATACACATTTATATATGTTATTAAAGTAATAATAAAACATTCACACTTTTTAAGCTATGTTTTGACCTTGAACTCACTTCAGCATCTTCAATTGATATTGTGCACATTTAAGTCTTTGTATTAGAAGTGGAAATTCAATAAGATGTTGTTAAAGATGTTTCTGTACTGTATGTGAGTGATTGAGTATGTCCTCTCTCTGTGAAAAGGCTCCTGTGGATCTTTTTGTGTCTCTGTGGGGAGCTGAATCCACCCTGGCAGAGTCTACGATTCTCAAAGACAGTAGGAGCAAGCCTGTAATTTACATCGCTCGCTCGCTCTCTCTCTCTCTCTCCCCCTCACACACACACACACACACACACACACACGGACACTTGCACACATGCACACATCCAACAAGACAAACTAACCTGTAATTTACACCCATTGCAGGAAAAACCCCATTGCACTCTGGGTAATTGCTTGCTCGGAGCACACTGAGAAATACATTAACTCTGTGCAGTCCTTCTTCAGACACTACACTATCAAATAAGGACTGACGAAGCAAGATTGCTGTCTTTTTTTCTACTTTTGCACACAAGAGGGATAAAAGAGAGGTTTAGGGGTTAGATGTACTATTTTTAACAAGAGCAAGTTAGAAGATGTAATGAATAAAAGAACATTTCCCATAGACATCACTCTAGATGCGAGAGGCTGTTAGGAATTCAACCTGTGATGCAATCTGGGACAAGTGAGGGAATGAACGCACACCTGATAGTGTTGCCAATGACGCACAGAGGTTGACCTGGTCCACAGGCGGCGATGGCCTGATCTCTGCACTCTCGAGCCACATCTACTAACTTCCTCCCCTGTTCATTCACTGAGCCAATCAGAAATGTTTCTGAGGTGTCACCGTGGTAACCTTCTAGATAAACCTACAGAATACATATAGCATCCACCATTTACATTTACATTTAATCATTTAGCAGGTGCCTTTATCCAAAGCGACTTACAAATGAGGGTAATTGATGCAATCAAAACAACAAAAGAGCAACCATATAAAAGTGTTGTGGCAAGTCCCGGTTAGTCTAACACAGTACACATAGGTTTTTTTTAGAATAAAAAGTAGATAGAAAAGAGATAGAATAGATAGAGCTCGTATTAGAGGGTCAAGTTACTATTACTTTATAATAATTAAAAAGAAAACAAGTAAATAGAAGAGAAAAAGAATAGAGAACGCTATAGTGTTAGAAGGTCAGTTTTTTAAATAAATGAAAACTAATAGATAATAGAAATAAAATAGAGAGTTATAGTTATAGAGGGTCAAGTGTAGAAGGAAGAGATGTGTCAAACTATTTTCAGATTCTGAGGTGTGTAAACAATAACTTAAATTTTAAACAGAGGACTTACTGTGACATCTATGTTGATGATATCTCCATCCTGCAATGGCCGACTAGAAAACAAAATACAATACATGCATATAAGTTGTTTAAAAACACATTAATACAAAATAAAAATGCAATTCATACATACATGCTTTTAATTTCTGAATTCAAATTCATTCCAATATTTTTCTCAGGGGCATAAAGTACAAAATGCAGGGAGGATATGATTGTTCTGACATACGAAAAAAGTCTCAGTAGCAGAAAAAAAATAATTAGTTGGCATTTTCTTACAAAAACATATTTTATCAAAACTGCTTCACAGCTCATTAATATTGAATATGAAAAATATTATAAATAAATATTTTCATTAATATGAAAAATATTTGTATAAGTGATGTAGTGCAACCATCAAAATCATGTGGTGCAACTAAACATGCAGAAAAAAACTCATGTTGTGACTCTCTGAAATCTTCATAGTTATGAATTAAAAATGGTATTTTTATTTAGAAAAACGTATTTATTTATTATAATAACTCACGTCTATTCAAGCTAAATATGTTATTACTTTTTACAACACCTGACGTTTTGAGTAAATGAATTCAGACTTTTCTTGAGAATGGTTTGTAAATAATGAAACCAACATGAATACAAAGGGTGCATTACAATGTCCAATTCTACTCCTAAAGGGACAATATCCTGAAAAGTTTAGCTCCAACCTTAATTAAACACACCTATACCAAATAACCAAGGTCTTTAGGAGTGGTAGAAACAGTCAATGGATGTCAGTGGAGGAGAGGCTTCAGTACGCTGAACAATATCTTTTTTTGAGAAAACAGCTTATCAACTAATGACACTACAACCTGTTTGCCATTAAACATTTATTTTGTAGTGAAAAATATTTGGAATAAATCTCTGCAAAAATAGTTTTATAAGAGTAGTCACAGACAATTTTGAAATAGCAAGGATTAAATTTATGACACTTCTCATTCCTTTCTATAGAATCTGCCAAAAGTGATTGACTGTCACACAACTCTGACAGGAATTCAATGACGTCAAGGCTACAGTGTGGTTACAAGTTACAAGTTTCTCCAATGGTAGAACCACAGAGGCTGGTATCTACCAGTAACAGGACCATTTCTGCTAGAAATATCTAGAGCAGGTTGTAGCTAAACTCTGCAGGATGTTGGCCCTTCAGGAGCAGGACTGTTCCATGCTATTGACACACTAACAAACAGAAGTATAGACATGCAGTCACAACACAGCACTTACGTTTGATAGCACTGAGTTACCTGTCTGGAATGCCATGGCATACTACATTGTTAACAGAGGTACAGACTGACTTCGGAAAGCCCCCGTAAAGTAAAGGAGAGGGGTAGGCATTGTGACGAATGGCTTCCTGATGGACTATAAAGTCTATTTCATCTGTCGTCATACCAACCTAGAAAACAAACAATATAGTGACAGTGTCTGCAAAAAACAATTCAAGGATGTGTCACATCAAGCTTATTCAACATTACGTTCTTAAATTTCATGTAAGTGTAGAATACCTTCAAACTCTTTCCTGCCAGCAGCAATATGTGTCTGGCTAGTTGACATGCTCGTCTCAAACCCTCGATCTGCTCCTCATCTTTAATCTCTATGTAATCTGGCCACTCAGGCACTTTGCTGGATGACACATAGTCTGGCTTCTGGATGTGCTGAGAAAAGAGAGCATATATAAAGAACATAAAGCTCAAAAATCAATTCTTTTGCCAATTTAATCAACACTTAAATTTGTTTGAGTCACATGATGAGGCCGCAATTACCTTGGGTACAGCATAAGAGGGGCGCACTACAGCAGGCCGGACCACACTGTGAGAACTATTCGATTTCTTCCAGAAGAAACATCGGTAAGGTGGGCATTGGTGGGCAGCAGATGAGCTTCTATGGCAGCTGGGCAGCTGTACTACTCTCTGGAGCAGCCTTGAACCACCTATACACAGCCAAAGAGATGAACAAATGATGTGATAATGCACTGCAAAGTGTGTATGTGAAGTGTGATGTTAATTTTTTAACACTATGTTACCATCGGGCTATTTACTTCGCAAACACAAGGGCAGCATCATAATCAACTGATGACGTAGGTCACATAACAATGAAAACATGGCAAATGCAGTATGTCTGAATTTCATTCATACTACACATATTCATATTGTACAGAACTTTTTTTAACGGTCTCAAAGCAAGTTTCAAACCAAATACAGTACCTACGAGACAGTATGAGATTTCGGACACAGCGATGGTTAAAGGTATATACTATAATATTCTATATATTATACTATAAGTATAAAAGACATGACTCTTAAAATGTCATTATAATAACAGCTAGGAAAAGATATCTATCTAAAATAACCAGATCACCTATATAATTTTGCATCAGACAACTCAAAAGTCATTTTGCACTACATTTAGAGGTATTGAGTATGACAAATTATATTCATTTAAATTAGGGCTGTGAAAAACAATGTGTTCATTTGTGAATTTCGTTTCCCCACATCCTTTGGCTAGCATTAAAGTATTGGTGCGATCAAGTCATTTCGGAAAGATCATATTTACATGTTGAAAGGACATGAATGGCACGACAAAGTCATAATTATAAATAGGAAACTCGAACCTTTTGGGCCCCAAGTTTCTGAATTCAGTGAGAAAACATAGCGGACACAACAGATGCAGCATCCGTGTTGATGGTAAATTTGGTTAAATTAATTTTTTGTTTTTTCTCATTTACAATAATAAAGTCGCATGTACAAAATTCAATATTTTTGTTTAATTACAACAGAATATATGATTCATGTTACAGCACCATAAACTGAATAAGTGCTGGGCAACGATTAATCGCAATTAATCACATCCAAAATAAGTCTTTGTTTATATATGTGTGTGTACTGTGTATATTTATTATGTATATATAAAGACATACACATACAGTCTACATTTTGAAAATATTTACATGTATTTACATGTGTATATTTATATTATCTTTCTTAAATATATACATGCATGTGTGTGTATTTATATATACATAATAAATATACACAGTACACACACATATATTATGTACACAAAAACTTTTATTTTGGATGCAATTAATTGCGATTAATCACTGCCCAGCACTAATAAAAATGCAAAAACACACTTAATGAACATATTAATCATGCTGTAGAAGTAGAGGTAAAAAATCTTGCTCCAACCAGTCCCTTGAACACACTTGACATCATAATTGTGACTTCCTAACTCCTGGAAAGTTTGTATTTATGAGTTGGGATGTCATAATTATGATTTTGTCAAGCAAGTTTAAGTCATTTGGTCAGAGCAAGAAACCTGAGCAGTTAATTAGATCATTTTTTAAAATGATTCTTTTGTAGCACTAATTTAAATATATAAAATCCATATTGATGAATTACATTATATATTATAAATACATAGGAACAGAAGAATATTTCATTTTAAATAATTTCTACAAAACTATTACATCATAATATTCTAAACTACACTTGCATAACTTCAAGTGTCTGTGTTTGACGAAGTTGCAGGGCATTTCAATCAAATATCTGAATATTGTCAAGTTAACGTCTATTCTCAGACCCTGTGAATCATGTGCCAAACCCAATCCCTCTCTCAAGAGAATAACACAGCTGCAATGTAAACAAACAGTCCATACAATTACACAATGCACCGATGCTCACATAATATTTTTTTTTTTTTAATCTGAGCCACAAATGAAAATAATCTGAGATCCACCACCACACATCAACAACTCATGCCAACAAGGACTGCAGAGTTTTGTCTTCAGAAAAAAAAAAGTTAAAAAGGACTGTGACCAAAACACAGTGGTCAAAAGCCCAAAATAAGTGCAATTATACTCAGGAGAGGGCTTGAGTTACAAAGATGAAAATACCAACGATGAAGGGAGTAGTTCAGAACCAGTGAGGGGGCGGCTGGGGGGTTAGAATAAAGGCAGTAGTGGGTTAACCCAGGGTGGGGTAGCGGCTGTGTGTAGTGACAACAATTTGGGTGGTAGAGAGCAAAGGATGTGGCCAAGGATGTGGATTGAACTGAATTCCCTTTGTGTGTGGTCGACTTTAGACTTAGTCTTGTGCTTTAGCTGTAATATATAATCCTTACTTCAGGACTGCAGTACATCAATGTCATGTGTTAACCTTAATGTCAGTTTATTATTATTTTTAATTGCTTTGTAACCCCAAAGACAATATTCCCAGTTCATATATTATTTATCCTAAACAATATATGTGACCCTGGACCACAAAACCAGTCTTAAGTAGCACGGGTATATTTGTAGCAATAGCCAAAAATACATTGTATGGGTCAAAATGATCAATTTTTCTTTTATGCCAAAAATCATTAGGATATTAAGTAAAGAGCATGTTCCATTAAGATGTTTAGTAAATTTCCTACCGTAAATATGTGACCCTGGACCACAAAACCAGTCTTAAGTCACTGGGGTATATTTGTAGCAACAGCCAAAAATACATTGTATGGGTCAAAATGATCAATTTTTCTTTTATGCCAAAAATCATTAGGATATTAAGTAAAGAGCATGTTCCATTAAGATGTTTAGTAAATTTCCTACCGTAAATATGTGACCCTGGACCACAAAACCAGTCTTAAGTCACTGGGGTATATTTGTAGCAACAGCCAAAAATACATTGTATGGGTCAAAATTATCAATTTTTCTTTTATGCCAAAAATCATTAGGATATTAAGTAAAGATCATGTTCCATGAATATATTTAGTGAATTTCCTACCGTAAATATATCAAAACTTAATTTTTGGTCAGTAATATGCATAGCTAAGAACTTCATTTAGACAACTTTAAAGGTGATTTTCTCATTATTTTGATTTTTTTGCACCCTCAGATTCCAGATTTTCAAATAGTTGTATCTCGGCCAAATATTGTCCTATCATAACAAACCATACATCCATGGAAAGCTTATTTATTCAGCTTTCAGATGATGTCAGTCTTAAAAAATTGACACTTATGACTGGTTTTGTGGTCCATGGTCACATATGTGATTGAAATTTGTGTGCCTCAACTGGCAGTATGCTGAAAAGAGTATGTCAAAGTTATTTGGTTTCTTTTTTTTTTTTTATTGTTGTTGTGTAGAAAATCAATTGCTTCATTACTTCTTAACATAAATTTAAGTTTAATGAATAATGCAGTAAAAAAGACAAACTACTTTCTTTGTGTTTACCCAATTGGTTTAAGTGGTGAACCAGCTAAACCATTTTGGCTCATTAATAACCACTGTTATGTCAACTGGGTAATTTTTTGAGCATCTACTGTATTGTTTATTATGCTGCTCTTGTTTGTCCTAAAATATTCCTTAAAAATTATCTTAAAAGAAAAGTTTTTGAAATCACTGAAAGAAAAAGTCTTAAAATGGTAAAATTACATTAAATAACAAACAGAAAAATATATTTGCCTGTTCTTATTTATTTAGCTATATTACTGAAATAAGACTGAAACTGTGTCAGGAGACTCAACGTTTCACTTTGTGTTATAATTCATTTAAATGTAAAAGAAAACAATGGCTGGGCAGACAGGAAGGGTTGTATGCTTCTTTCTCTATTTACTTCTACTGGACCCACAAAGACTCATTGTTTGCCAAACCAGCAAACAATAAAGAACTCCAAGACAGTGCCATGAGTCCAGCCTTCCTGCAGTCTTGTTCATGTAGTCTTGTATAAAACTCCAAAATGTAGTATATAAAAAGTAGGCGAATTGGGACACAGTCCAAATGGTCAAAGCTGGAGGGAGTAAATATAAAAATTCGAAAGTCTGAACTGAACGCTATGTCTATGCCTATGACCCTGCATACATGACATACCATAAACTACTGGTTTGGAATTGGACATATGATTAACTAACTAACTAATTAACTATTTCTATCTATCTATCTATCCTGTCCACAAAGGCTTCTTTTATTTGATCATAAATAAAAAGAGTAATACTGTGAAATATTATTACACGTTAAAATAACTGAATATCATTGTCAGTGTGTTCATGCAGAATCATTAAGTCTTGTAACTTTCTATCAAGAGTTTGATTGTATTTGTGAAAAGGGTTGGTAGTTTAAAGTAACTCTGAAGTAACTGTCTGAAATTGGCTCTGTCAACCTACATTGCTACATAGCGACACTGTCATCGAGTAATGCTACAGCTTGTAAACCAGCGCTTATTCGGCTGGAAGGTTTAGATTTTATATTAATAGCTATGTATATTCCGCGTAGGCTGCAGTTAAGCGATTATTAGTAATTAGATATGAGCGAATACTGTCTCGTTTGGGTCATTGGCTTGCCACAGTATAAGTCTGAGTGTTTATGCTCTACAGATTAAATAAATAAGTCTAACTTCTCCTAAAGTAAACTGTAAACATACCTGTTCTGTAAAAGCATTGAGCGGCACAGGGCGCAGCCATGTTTTCCACAGAGGAGAGTCACGTGCTCTTCCAAACAAACAGTAGCCTGTGTTTTACACTAGAGTTGAAATAGAAAAGATTTATTTTATACGTAGCATATTTATTGTTTCAAAATTGACTAAAATTAAAATTAAATATTAATTGTGCTCATAAATGCCATAAAATCTCCAGAAATTGACGTCACTCATATAGTATCAGTATTTATTTTATTTTATATTATTATTATATATATTTCCTATTTAATAAACGTCTAAAGATTATGATCTTATCTTTCTTACGGTTTAGCCTACCTGTTTGTATTTTCTTTTCCTTTTCTTTATTTTTATGTCCGTTGTATTTCAAATGCATTCTTCTTTGCCAATAAAAAAACACACAAAAAAATGTTGAAATTAAACATTTCTTCAAAATGTAACACACTAAAGACATTTATTTATTTTATTTATTTATTTATTTAAGCCGTGTATTTATATTGACCTTAAACCCTTCTTCTGAACATCTGTGTGCATTATGGCTTCTGCCTAATGAAATTACCTTTGATTAAAAAAAAAAAACAGGGAAAAACAGGGTGAAATAAGCTATTGATTCAGTTTTTTAAAGCCAGCTGCAAATAATGTTGCAGTACACACAATCCAATAGTACTGAGCATCCTTAACAAAAATTACTTTGTATTAACTTGTTAAGTAGGCATTTGTACCTTATTTCCATACATAATGACCCTCAATTTTATCTGGAGGGCTTGTACATTGTGTATGGATGAGTGAAAAGAGTCAAGACAAAGGGGATCTGATTTTCCAAGGCCAGGGAACATAAATGAGGGGTATGAGATCAAGGCAGCTCTGCACCTGCTGGTGACAAAGACCCCCAGACCTCAGACCAGCACTTCTGCAGAGGCTGAGCCCAAACAACAATGGTCGTTTTTTGGAATTCAGAAGACAGAAGCACATTTGTGATTACATAATATAATGGTTGAATGGTATTTTCCCAGCTGCGTATGTTAACTATAAGGATTATCACTCTGAATGATACGATAATGGCATACTGTAAAATCTGTCCTGTTTTTGAACTTTAATCAGTAAGCGTAAGTTCATTTTATATATTACATACACACATGTGTGTAATGTATGTGTGTAATATGTACGTATGTTATGTTTCCATATATGAAATATATACAAACATATATGAATGCTATTAGAAACTGTAACAATTTTCTATATTTTCATATATATCTAGCCCATACAAATACTGTATATGAGCATTACGTTTTTGGTCATACATGTCATGTACTTGTATATCCATCCTAAAACCTCTCAATATGTTAATATTATATAAGTAAATATAAAAGATTTGTATTACAAAAATGTGTATAAACATAAAGATTTTTGTATGAATGTTGTTTTAATGAAGTTGCATATATAAGTAAAATAGACATTGTTGACATATATGGGTGCTACGTATAATACCAAATAAAAATCATCACATAGATATTATTTACATATGCACATATATATATTTAACTAAGGGGATATGTTATACACTTATATCTTCATATACCCGGAGAATGTACATATGTGAAAATTAGCTTTATAGGTAAAATATATGGCAATATCCCTCTTGATATAGGGCAATATATGTCATATATTTCAATATATGATTGGATGCTAAAAATCTAGTTTGAATAACAGAAATTATGGGTCATTTCCTAGTTCTAAAATGTATTTTCGTAATCGCTGAAAAGAATTGAATTGCAGGCATATTTTCTAGTGTTGTATGATTGCACAGTGAAAAGTAGCATAATAATTGCTCTTCTTCTCATAGCATGTGGTTCACTGTAAAGCACTCTTCATATTTCAAAATATGGCTTTTGTGTGAGTCATGAGTAAAGGCAGCAGTGCAGTTGTTTGCTCTGCTGAGAGTTATTAGAGGAAAACAGTTTTGGATCAGGCTAGGTAAGACTGTACGCGCAAGACTGTAATTTCTGACCTATCTGTCTGGGATCTGAGGAAACACACCAACTGTAACACTGACACATTTTCTCTCACACTTTTAAGAGCCTGCAGACTGCAAAATTTGTATTGAAACATGACATTTCTACAGCTAAGTTTCAGTCAAGTAACATTCATATGAATGTTTAGTGATTATTTGGTTATTTGGTATTTTATGTTTGAGTATTTTGCTTCATCATTCAGTGAATCATTCAGGAATTTATTCTGCCATCTAGTGATCTAGGGTTCTGACTCATGTGTATATCAGAATATAATTATATGCATGCTGATGATGTGAACTCATTACAACTGTAAAACTAAGCCCTTAAACTTTCAACATAGCCAGTCACCTTCAGGTTGACTGCTGCATGCATTATATTTATGAAAATAATCATATTTATTTACATTCTGAATGGGTATAACATCTGTATAGCCTATTAAAAAACAAGCTCTCAAATTGGTCATGAACAAATATTAATTTAAATGAACGCATAGGTGGCTGTTATTAACATTATGCAAAGTGTATAATGTCCTAAACAGAACATATTTTAGAAAATTTGTTTGAACAAATTATGATCATTAATCATTATAGAATTATGAGCTAGTATGACATAAACCATGTTGAGTATAATTAATAGAGCTTGCCTGTTTCCTAATAGTCAAATTAGTTAAGCTTCTGGTTATACATTTCAGGATTCTAGTTAAACCATGCAGGTAGTTTATTTTATGGTTAAGGCATAGGTATATATATAAATAAATAAATATAGTGATGCATTGTCAAGTATGGTGACCCATACTCAAAATTGGTCCTCTGCATTTAACCCATCCAAGTGCACGCACACAGTAGTGAACATACACCCGGAGCAGTGGGCAGCCAACGTTCCAGCGCCCGGGGAGTCTGGTGCCTTGCTCAAGGGCACCTCAGTCATGGTACTGCTGGTGCAGGAATCGAACCGGTGACCTTCTGATTACAAGCCCGACTCTCTAACCATTAGGCCACGACTTATATATATATAATTTTCACTAGTACGGTGAAAATTATGGATATTAAGAACGTGCCAGGGAAAGACTCTGATTTTGCCTTTGTTACATCTATAAAAAGGAAATTATGATTTAGAAATAAAAACATGTTAAGGTTATAAAGAATTGAAATATTAATAAACTAAACAAAAATTAAAAAGTATTTTTAAAATATATTTTATGTAATTTTTAATACGATAGGTCATTTTAAATTATATTAAATATTGTTTCACATTGTTAACAGTAGGCATCACAAAAAGATTTCAGTAGTGGTCCATTGCAAATTTAGTCCTACTAAGAACTAAATTATAAGTAAATTGTAAATTGAATCTGAGAGCATCAAATCAGTGTGTGAACGTAAATTTATATACACACATGCATTGGGACAAGTAAAACACTTTGACGTGCCTCATCTTGGATAATAAGGGCTCTATTGCTCTCTAGTGGTTTAATAAGGTAACCCAACTCGGTTTTTTTTTTATTTATTTTTTTTTTATTAATTCAGTTTCATTACACAATAGCACAAGGCAAACATAGGACAATGTTATACATTTTCAAAAACATTCAAAACATAACAACAGCAAAACTAAATGAATACAAACATATAAATTAAACAATAAGAAAAAAGAGGATTAAAAAAAATAATAAAAAAAATAAAAAAACAACAACTCGGTTTTAGCTCCACCACATTTAAAACATCAAAATGGACAGTCAATAGCTTTCCAAGTGTTTAGAACGGTAAGGGACTAGCTTGTTTATAGCAAAACATACTGTGGCTGCTTGGAGCCTCCCGATAGTGTGTAGTTCTAACAAATACACCGTGTGCCATTTTATAAGCGCATTTTAACTGCTATGCTGTTCAAAATACGATACAGAACCTTTCCGTCTCTGAATCACTCCGGAATAATATTTAGTTGGCGCACCGTGGCACACGTGGGTTAACTGTGTGGTGTGTTTTGGTTGAACAGCTCCTCAAAACCACCGTCGGTGTAGTTATTTGGACCATGTTGAAATCCAAAACATTTGTGAAAAAGACCCGCGCTGGTGGAGTGTTGAAAATAGTGCGCGAACATTACCTCAGAGATGACATCTGGTGTGGAAGTGAAGTTTGTAAGGAGTGCAAAGATGAAGCGCCTGTGCTGCAAGAGGACGCGTGCATAGAGAGTAACCTGTGCTCGTATCCTCACTATTTAATCCCAGACACCAATGTGGTTTTACATCAGGTATGTGGTTTGTATTTATTTATTTTTTATTAATAGCTGTTTATTATAATACGTGTATTTATGAACGGTTTTTGTAAACAATTAACTGTCATCAAAGTATTTGTATCAGGATTAGAGGACTTGTTTAGTCAATGTATGCCATATCACTAAACACTAAATAAATCTATTAACGTTACACAGTAAGGAGGCAGTGTTTTTTTAACGTAAAGGTTAAAGGTTTCACTCTAAGTATAGGTAACCCAAAAATTGCGAATCTTAGACCACAGTTTGCTTAGTCATAATTCATTATTTATCATAAAAACTATTAGATTTCAATATTGAGACAATTTTTGCATTTCATGTTTCTGAAATGTATTTTTCTTTATGTAAATGAGACTTTATATAATGAAAAATGCGCTAATTTGCATATATTACCAGAACAGAAGTGATTTTGTTGAGTTATTGGAGTTAAAGGTTATAGCGGAATTTAACATTTTTCTTTTTATCACTCCATAAATCAGCCAAAATAAATGAAGAAATTTTAACCATATTTTTAGGAATAAGAGATTCTATAAATCAGCTGAATGATATGAACAGGAATAAAACTTATGAACATTACCAGTCAACAGTTTTTGAACAATAAGATTTTTAATGTTTTTTAAAGAAGCCTCTTCTGCTCATCAAGTCTGCATTTATGTGATCCAAAGTACAACTAAAACAGTAAAATTTTGAAATATTTTTGCTATTTTAATAAGTGCTTTCTATTTGAATATGTTTTAAAATGTAATTTATTCTTGTGATCAAAGCTAAATTTTCAGCATCATTACTCCCATCTTCAGTGTCACATGATCCTTCAGAAATCATTCTAATATGCTGATTTGCTGTTCAAGAAACATTATTATTATTATTATTATTATTATTATCAATATATAAAACAGTTGAGTACATTTTTTTTCCAGGATTCTTTGATGAATAGAAAGATCCAAAGATCAGAATTTATCTGAAATAAAAAGCTTTTCTAACATTATACACTATACCATTCAAAAGCTTGGAGTCTGTATAATTTTTTTATTTTATTTTATTTTATTTTATTTTATTTTATTTATTTATTTTTATTATTTTTTGGGGGGAAGGAAATTATAGAAATTAATACTTTTACTTAGGATGATTTAAATTGATTAAAAGTGATGGTAAAGACATTTATAATATTACAGAAGATTTCTATTTCAGATAAATGTTGTTCTGAACTTTCTATTCATCAAAGAAACCTGAAAAAATCTACTCAGCTGTTTTCAACAACAACAACAACAACAATAATAATAATAATAAATGTTTTTTGAGCAGCAAATCAGAATATTATAATGATTTCTGAAGGATCATGTGACACTGAAGATGCTTAAAATTCAGCTTTGAAATCACAGTAAATTACATATTAAAATATATTCAAATAGAAAACAGTTATTTTAAATAGTTAAAATATTTAAAAAATTTCAGAATACTGTTTTTGCTTTACTTTGGATCAAATAAATGCAGGCTTGGTGAGCAGAAGAGACTTCTTTAGTAAAATTGTTAATGTTTTTTTTTTTATTCCAAAACTTTTGACTGGTAGTGTAAGTGCTGCTGAAGTAAAGAAAACAAAAACTCCCAGGCTTAAAAGATAAATATTGAATTACAATATAAAGTCACAAATAGATAAAGTGTAATACAATTTTTTTTTAAAAAGTATTGACTAGTCCAGTGCATGATGCACAATGGTTTTGCCTGTAGTGTCTTGCCTTAAATAAGATAAAACTGATTTGGTGTTCAATTCTGACAGATTGACATCCTTGAGGACCCTCTGATCAGGAACGTCATCATTCTTCAGACTGTTTTACAAGAGGTCAGGCACAGGAGTGCCCCAGTCTACAAAAGAATCAAGGATGCTATTCATGAGAAGGAAAAGCACTTCTACACTTTCACTAATGAGCATCACAGGTAACACATCCTAAGAGGCTGTATTCGTCCTAACACTAACTTTGTGACATGCATTTGATTTGACTTGAATACATCTTCACAGACAGTGCTTGATGTTAGGGTCATGTATATTAGTGTGTCATTTTTATTTTTGTTTTAAGGGAGACATTCGTTGAACGAGAGCAAGGGGAAAGCGCTAATGATCGTAATGATCGAGCCATCCGTGTCGCTGCTAAATGGTACACCGGTCACCTTGCTAAAAAGACCAGTGGTGGTTCGCTGAAAGTGGTTCTGCTGACCGATGATCGGGCCAATAAAGAGAAGGCAGAGCAGTGTGGTCTGATTGTGTACAGATGTAAGAGACACTTATTTGTTGTTCTTGATAACACAATTCTGTTGTTTTTTTCCCTTTATACTCTACCATTCAGTAATTAATACTTGAATTCAGTCTAAAGCAACAGTGAAAACATTTATAATGTTACAAAATGTTGTTCTTTTGAAGTTTCTTTTCATCAAAGGATCCTGAAAAATTAAAAATGTATTATGGTTTCTACACAAATATGAAGCAGCACAACTGTTTTCACAATAATAATAATAATAATAAATGTTTCTTGAGCAGCAAATGAGCATATTAGAATGATTTCCGAAGGATCATGTGACAGTAATGACTGGAATAATGACTGCTGAAAATTCAGCTTTGCATCACAGGAATTACATTTTACAATATATCCACATAGAAAATTATAAATTGTAATTATATTATAAATTGTCATTATAAATTGTAATATTTTACAATATAACGTCATTGTTTTTTTTTATCAAATAAATGCAGCCTCTGTGATCAGAAGAGACTTCTTAAAACATAAACTCACCAACCCAAACTTTTGAAGGGTAGTGTTGCATTCTCACATGTAATAACTTATAATTAGCATTTTTTTTAATTGGCAGCTCTCATCTTTATATGATGATGTTAGCATAATTGTAATGTTAACATTTTCAAAAATGAATGGAGGTTTTGTTTGTATGTTGATTTCTCATGTAGGTGAAGAGTATATCAAGAGCTTGATTGGCAACCCTGAGCTTGTGGACAGACTTGCATTGCAATCTGATGATCAAGTGCGTACACTGTGATGGATGATCAAAAAAGCTTTTAGCTTTTATGTGTTGTTATTGTTTTATATGTTATTTTATGATTTGTCTTTTATGATTCTCAATAGAATGAAATCACTGGCAGTAAGCTAGTGTTTCCAGAACATCTGCCCTTATCCAGGATTCAGAGTGGCATTAAGAATGGAGTATTCCTTCAAGGCACATTCCATGCCAACAGAGATAACTATCTGGAGGGCACAGTCTTTATAAATAGAGAGGGGGAGGATATCAATGAGGTAAGCAGGCTATCATGTAGAAAGAAGAGTCATTGATTATTTTCATTTTATAAATTAAATGATTCTTGTTTATCTAGGACTTTTTGTTGTTGTTTTTTTAAAGTTAGTTCACCCAAAGATGAAAATGTAATCACCCTCAGACCTTCCAAGATGTAGATGAGTTTGTTTCTTCATGGGTTTGTTTCTTCATTTGGAGAAATTGAGCATTACATCTCTTGCTTACCAGGGGATCCTCTGCATTGAATGGGTGCCATCAGAATGAAGTAATCCACACAACTCCAGTCCATCAGTTAAAGTCTTGTGAAGTGAAAAGCTGCATGTTTGTAAGAAACAAATCGATCATTAAGACATTTTAACTTCAGACCGTTGATTTCCTAAGTCCATAATCCATAATAACGCTTCCTCCTTCCTTCACTGGAGAAAGGATATTATGGATAGAGGACTTGTATTTTAGCTGGAAGTTAAAAACGTCATTATAATGGATTTACTTACTTACAAACATGCAAATTTTAAATTCAGTAGATGTTAATTGATGGTGCTTTTTTTATCAGCTGTTTGAACTCCCATTCACTGCAGAGGATCCATTGCTTAGCAAGAGCCAAATTTAAAGCCTAATTTCTCCAAATCTGTTTCCATGAGGATGGCCTAAGTAGATTTTAAGCGAATTATCATTTTTGGGTAAACTATTCCTTTAAAAACATTTGTGAACAGAAAAATCTGTTAACATCACATGTTCTTTCAGGTTCTACTTCAAGGACTTCAGAATTTGAACCGGGCTGTTCATCAGGACGTAGTGGCTCTTGAACTTTTTCCCAAAGAACACTGGGTTGCTCCATCATCTGTTGTGCTGCAAGATGATAGTCCAAATGATGAAGATGCTGAGGAAGATGAGACTGAAAATAAGGTAGATCATTTGACTGTTAATATAATTACTCAAATGTATCCAAAGTCACAGTGTAGTTGAATCCGAAATGTTCTGTTTTGGAAGTTGTGTTGTGTGGAACCCATTACTCTAATAATGTGCTGTTTGTTTGTATGTTTTTATGACCTGTACGATGACTGTTTGCTGATGTGTTGTAGCTGAGGAGTGCACCATCAGACTCTAGCGTTCTCAAGCCCACTGGACGAGTGGTGGGAATTATAAAGAGGAACTGGAGGCCTTTCTGTGGTATGCTCTCACAGTCAATGATCAAAGAGGTAACCACACAATAATATAAACCTGTATCATTTGTAGTATTAGGATATCTGCCCTCCCAGTAGCCAATTTTCAGTCAATGAGCTCTGTCGATTTTAAAGACAACTCTCAACTTGCTTGAAATTATTACTGGCATTGCTGGCAATCTTGATAGTGACTTTGTCCTGCTTAGAGCTGATTTGAACTTTTTACTTGGCAAATGAAAAAGCCTAATAGTGCAAAAGTTGATTGGTGTAAGCATAATAGAAAGTAGTGTGACTAAAATAACGAATTCCACAAGTCCTGAAAAGATAAACGCACAATACAACAATAATTCAGTTTCTGTTAATGTAATCACTGTATTTTGATCTCTATAGCATGACAGCTAAGTCATTTTAAGAACCTCTGTTTCATGAAAAATCTTGATATGTTTGTCTGATGCCTTATGTTAAAATGAATTGTTTTGAATTTCCCACCAGGCAACAAGGCACCTTTTCACCCCAGCAGACAGACGAATCCCACGGATTCGTATTGAGACCAGACAAGCCGCCAATTTGGTTGGACAGAGGATTATGGTTGCTATCGATGGCTGGCCTAAAAACTCCAGATACCCAAACGTAAGTGTTAGTGATTTACGGTCTCCATTTATACGAATGATGACAAGTTTTAACCAACAGATTTCTTCAGTGATGCTTTTTTGCAGAGTTTTGATGTAAACATCCATTTATGATTATCAGACAAGCTCATTGTCTATTAATAGCCACCTTTTCTGAATTTTTATTTAGACTGTTTTAAACATAACGTGAGTCTGGAAGCCTGGATGCTGCGATTACACTGAGATCACTTTATATTTCTTTTCTTGATGTCTCTCAGGGTCACTTTGTGAAAAACCTTGGCACTGCTGGAGATAAAGAGACTGAGACAGAGGTGCTTCTTCTAGAACATGATGTTCCTCACCAGCCCTTCTCTCAGACTGTTCTTAGCTTCCTGCCCAAGATGCCCTGGAGTATTACTGAGGAGGTAGTGTAGTCAAACATTTTGAAAGACTGTTGTGTTGGAATGCTTCATGATAACTGTTGAAATGCTCAAAACTTGATTATTTTTTTTCTGTTTTCCTGCAGGATTTGAAGGTCAGAGCAGATCTCAGACACCTCTGTGTGTGTAGTGTGGATCCTCCTGGCTGTACGGATATTGATGATGCTCTTCATTGTCGGGAACTGGAGAATGGAAACTTAGAAGTATAGCAGCTTTATCACAAGTGGTAAAGAGAATGTACTAGTGCAATTCCATTGGGTTTTTGTATTGAGTGGTATGCTTCTGTTTTAGGTTGGTGTTCACATAGCAGATGTGAGCCATTTTATTCGGCCAGGAAATGCTCTAGATCAAGAGGCAGCGAGCAGAGGCACTACAGTCTACCTTTGTGGAAAGGTACTTATTTGTGAAAATGTAACGTATGGAATGATGGCTGTAATAACAAATAGTAATACACTGCAATGAAAAATCTTGTCCCAAATTGAAAATTCTGGATTTGCTGGGCCAAAAGTCTGGAAATAAAAAGAAATCAGCATATTAGAAAGATTTCTGTAGGATATGGCAGCTGAAAATTTAACTTTGCAATCAAAGGAATAAACATAAATAATTACATTTGACAGTATGTTACAATAGAACAGTTTTGTAAATTGTAATATTTGATATATTGTGTATTTTTGATCAAATAAACACAGCCTTGTTTTTTGTCGTCTTTCAAAAAAATGAGAAAATATTACCAACCCCAAACTTTTAAATAGAACTATTCAGTTGAACAATTTTTAAATAAAATGATTTGCTGTGTAGTTCTTAATACTCAGATTTTGGCTTATTTCTCCTTTCACGTGAAAAATGAAAATGGAATTTATGGCTTTTTTGGCAAACACATTTTAATGGCTGATTTTATAATCTATCCATAGTAATTGTATTTCCTCATTTCAAATATAATCTTTAATCTTGTAGAGTTTTTGTGTGTATAACTTTCTTTTAACTTGCATGGTAAATTTTGTCATTTCTTTTCACAGAGAATTGACATGGTTCCTGAACTTCTGAGTTCTAACTTGTGTTCTCTGCGATCCAATGTTGAGAGGTGTGCTTTCTAGCATAACTGTTATTACTCCAGTGGTTACCTTTTGTATACACTTCTTATTATATATTCACATAGTAAATATAATTTAAAACCTTCACTGTCTAATGAGCACTTCCACCCTCAGGTTAGCATTCTCTTGTATTTGGGAGATGAACCACAATGCTGAAATCATCAAAACTCACTTCACAAAGAGCGTCATTATCTCCAAGGTTTGCTGCATCAAATTTTCAAAAATAGATTTGAAATGATGGTTTATGATGGGATGTGCAGTGTAAGAAAGTGTTGTTGTTTTATCACGTAAGGCCTCCCTTACATATGCCGAAGCTCAGATGAGGATTGATGACACCACCATGAATGATGACATCACAAAGAGCCTGCGGGGCCTTAACAAACTGGCCAAGATCTTAAAGGGCCGGAGGATTGAAAAGGGGTATTTCCATTTAAATATAATAAAATAGTTGAAGCAGTCTTTAACCCTTTACGGTGACCCAGTTTGTACCATTTTTCAGAGCGCTGACCCTCTCCTCTCCTGAAGTACGTTTCCATATGGACAGTGAGACGCATGACCCTATAGATCTGCAGACCAAAGAACTGAAGTGAGTGCTATAATACATCTTTCTGCCAAAGGTTTTAAAATCTTTTTTTTTCCTGCTGATTGTATGGCGAAATATAATACCATTAGTTTTTCCCAAACTGTCTTTGTCTGGATTCTGGAAGTTTAAACTTTTACATTTTTCTCCAGGGAGACTAATTCTATGGTGGAGGAGTTCATGTTATTGGCAAATATCTCAGTAGCACAGAAGATCTATGATGAGTTCTCAGAATGTGCCCTATTGAGGAAACACCCTTCGCCACCACCATCAAACTATGACATCCTCATTAAGGCTGCAAAATCAAGGGTGGGTGGAAGCTCTGTAGTTTCATTTTTATATAACCCACATTTCGCAACTACAACATGATATATCTGAGCAAAAGAGATGTACTACGTCATTTGTTTTATGATGTTGAATAATTGACTGAACAGATTTTTGAAGAGGTTTGGTAGTGGAAATCATGCCACAAACTTACCAAGTACCAAACACCAGCATTAAACCAAGCCAGTGTCAGAAATATTTGTTGAATTTAGTTAAGGACAACATTGGACCCCTAGAATTTATTTTCAGGGACAATTTTTGCTCTGATTCAATTCAAGCAAAATCATTGAACATGGGATGATATTTCAAACAAGATCTGACAAAAACAAAGGTGTTTGGACTTTATTTCAGTGGTTCAGTACTGCTCACCATCATAAACATTCATAAATGCTCTTTTTTTTTTATTGCTGTCATTTTTTTAGTGTTTGTTGTGTTAATGAGAAAAAGAGTATTGCCCATATACACATCTAAACACCACTCTCAGCATCAGTGGTACTAGTGTCAGAATGTTCGATACCGTTGCACACCTATTTCAAACTTTTAACCTGGACTGGTATAATTATCCCCACATTTTTTGCATTTTGGTCACTTTCTTTGATGATTTTGCCTTGTTCTCTATTGCCAGGACCTCAACATCCACATAGATTCAGCCAAAGCTCTGGCTGATTCCTTGAGCAATGCGACAGTTGAGAACTTTCCGTACTTCAACACCTTGCTGAGGATTCTGGCCACCCGCTGCATGATGCAGGCTGTGTATTTTTGCTCTGGCATGGACAGTGATTTCCACCACTATGGCCTGGCATCACCCATTTACACACACTTCACATCACCCATCAGAAGGTGAGACGCACTGGACCACTAAATCAATTTAAAGGAACAGTTGACCTTAAACTGATTTCTTATTTTCATGGTTTGCCTCCCCTCATGTCAACCCACATGTTTGCCTTTCTTCAGATGAACACAAACAAATATTTTTAGAAAAATACTCTCTGTGAGTCCATATAATGCTAGTTGAATGGGTGCCCAAATGTCCACTCCAAAAAGCCATCGTGACTGGAATCCATACGACCCTAGTGGCTGAAAATCAGGAAAAAAAAACTAATATTTAAAATCTATTTGATCTATAAATCATTACGTCTCGAGAATAGTTGAATGTGCATTCATAAGAGGGTTGTGCATATGGCATTTTTGCGAAGCAATTGTTAATAGTTAAAGTTTAAAGACCCCCTGTGGTGAAGATTGAGTTTTTAACATTGTTTACCTGTCTGTCTTGTGTTGTTAATATGCTGAAAAACAAACCATGTGCAAATTCATTAGTCAACAGAACAACTGTTACTTGTCTAATATTGTAGAGACCAATATGTAAAATGCATTACCATTCTGGTACATGGACCCAGTACATGGCTAAGTTAATCCAATATTGGCACTTGCAGTTGTGTAGCGTTTACTACTTCAGTTAAATTGAGTGAAAGTGGAGCAGGTCCGAGCTGGTCTGATTGAGTGGATGTGGGGCTAATTTGCATATTCATGGTTCCTCATAGCCTAAATGAGGCATTAAGAAATTATTTTCATGGGAAAAGTCATTTTGGTTATCGAAGGTGAGTTTTATAGTTTTATAAAGTCACTTTTTGGTCTCACTATGTATTAAGTGACCTTAACAACAGTGTCATCAAAAATAAGTACAATATACTTATTGTGCTCATATTGTATTGCAAAACACTATTTCTGCTATTGAGGTGGGATACGGGTAGGTTAGGGACAGGTTTGGTGGTATGGGTAGGTTTAAGGGTGGGTTAAGGTGAAAGGGATAGGTCAACAGTGTAATTATAAATGTAATTAAAGAAATTAATTGCAGATGTAATTACATGCAGGTATTTTTTTAAATGTAAGTACAGTGTTAAAACGCATGTACACAATAAGTGCATTGTACCAAATGATTCATTTAAATGTAAGTACATAGTAGTTAAGGTCACCTAATATAAAGTGGGACCCACTTTTTTTCCTCTCAAAAAAAATTCCTGTTTCGTTACCATTTTGTCCGGTAAATACAGTCATTTGCAGTGGGCTTTGATGATATTCAGGGTTCCACTGCATTTGGTCAATGAATTTCAGTGCCCAACATTTAACCTTTCATTCTGCATTGAGGACCATCACTTCTCGCTCAAGCTTCACAACACATTTGTGTTGCACTTTACATAAATTCGACCCTCTCATGAAACTGTATGACAGTTGGCCAGAAGCAATGGAGTCATCTGTCACGTCACCTGTAGCGTTTTTTTTCCCCCTGTTGGCAAAGGAATGGACCCACCCTTCTCTGCCTCTGATTAGCTTACCTTAATGTTCTTTCCCTCATCCAACCAATCTCACTCCTGAAGCCTAACTTTTAGACGCTGCAGGCAACTGTCCATATTTCGGACGGAAT
>JAFVLL020009893.1:0-14061 GCA_021397915.2 Tor tambroides | reverse complement strand
ATTTTACCTAACTTAGTTAAGTAGACTTTACTTAATTAAATACTTGCATTTTACTTAAAATTGATGTGTGCAAAAACTTGCCAAATAAAAATTAAATAAATTTACTTATTGTTTTTTTCAGTGAATCATTATACACAAATAAATTGTTTTGACCAACAAAAATTGTAATTAATAATTATATTAACATGTGACAACCTGCCCCAATCTGACACTCAGTTAAACTCTTAGTTAAACTCTTCATTATATGTAATACACTTACAAAAAACACACACGTAACTAAACCAAAAGCTATTTTCACCAACATAAAAAAACAGCAAAATCATTGCGTAGTTCTCATTAAATTGGATCATACAAGATGCACAATAAAGTTAAATACACCCACTATCCGCTCAGATAGATTATACTCTGATTATACTCTGCAAAAAACACAAACTTAGAAAGTGTGGCAATTAATGAAGCTGTAAATGTACCACCTCAGGAAATTCACATCAATGAAAGACTGCAGTGTTTCTTTCCTAACAGCAGAACGTGAGGTGTTGTGAGCGCTGAGAGCAGCGGACAGTGAACTTTGCTTACTAACTTAATCTGGTGTGAGTAGAAACTAAGATGAAGAACATAATTAAGGAAACACATGAAAGGCTACTCGAGGTCTACGATTAATTAGCCTCCTGTCGATATTCTCATCAATACCCGATTAACAAATGACACATTGCCCTATGAATGCTATTGATCTGCCTGCATTTCACAGCATTAATAAGCTGAAGCCTCCTAACAAACTGAAAAGCTGACAAAACAGAGGAAAGTCATTTCTCTCCAACAGCTTGTTGATCCGCTTTGACAGAAAGGCTTGTCTAATGTCAGAGAGAAGCCTGCTTACTTTACAATTACACAGTTCACACAAAACAACCAAATTAAAGCTCAGTAACTCAGTAATTTGATTGTCAGTGATGTGAGTTTTTTGTGACTGGATCTACTAATTAAATTTTATTCACATTAAAAGTGCAATTTATATTTATTGCAGACAATGACTTGAATACAATTTCTGTGGTTAGCATATTTCGATTTACATTAAAATAAAATTACTTTTGATATTTTTAGGGGGCATAAAGTGAAATATCTAGATATGATGTAACCAACTGGAGACTGTGATGTAAATCTGTGATGTTAAATTCATCTTTTTTTTTATTAAATAATATTTTTTAGAATGAATGATTAATATTAGGTGTACACTCAGATATATTCAGGGTATGGGAAATATTTTATGACTTTTTACTTGATCACTATTTTGTCAGTAAATTAAAACTTTTCTTGAAAATGTTTGGAAAGGTTTTCAAAAAGCAAAATGAATATAATTATTACATTTTAAGAACCACACAAATGTGTTTTAGATTATTTTATGATAATTACAAACCTCTATGTTTACTGGATCTGTATGTTGTCCTCTCATTACAGAACAATTAAATAAACAGTAGACACTTCAGCCAGGTTTAGTTCCAGATATGGACTATTTGGTCTCCGATTTGACAAACGACTGCAAAGTGAGGTAAAAAGGGACTTAGTATAAATTAATGGTGCCCTAGCAGCCCAAGGTTTAGTCCCCTTACTCTAATGATAGTAATGAGCACTTAGATGAGGGATGATCAGGCCTGTCCTCCAGTCAGAGCTTTACGCAGGTTAATTAGGTAAGATAACATCATCAACCTCTTTTGTGCCTACACATGGAATTAATTGGATAAGCTGAAGCTCGATTCAGGTCTATATATAATCATGTGAACAATCAAGGGGAGTAACGGAGAAGAGACGGCCACGTCACAAGATGTCTTATTTAGATTCTCTTAAAAGCCTGCCTAATAAGCACATGGACACTAATGGCATACTTTACAGTAATGAATCGGTAAAGTAGAACAATAGCAGTGTGGCTGTGGCAGCATCTGTAAAAAAAGACATCATGGGCAGTTTGATGTGCTTATCATAATATTAAGTAATTAGTCAAAGCATGAAGATGTGATGAAGTGTGGTTTAATAAAATCATGTCAATGAAAATGTCTTTGAGGAAAACATCAATCAATCCATGATTTGAGTTAAGATATGAAGGCGCTTCAATTATTGTTATTGATTTGTATATTGATATTATTAACACTGTAATGACTTATGCCATATACGAGTGATACTTCAATTATTGGAACTCCGTCCCCCAGGACTATTTATTAAATAATAGATTATAACACATTATAGCAAAATCCACCCGATCAGGGATAATTAGATATTTATTCCAAGACACGCAAACACATTTTAAAATGGATGAAATATAGTTTCATTTTTCAAGAAGTATAGTCAAGTGCCCTAACTGAAGTGTCATCCAATTATTAGATTTACACGCATCATTTTTCAGATCCAGAAACATCCAGAACTCTTTAAAAAATAATTATTTAAAAAAAAATAATAAAAAATCATAAGTATCTTGTGACTGGTCTTGTTATCATGTGTGTGCATAATGGATGTGTTCTTAGGCCAAACATTTACCATGCTGTGGTGTGTCATATACAGGAGAGCAGTGCGCTGTGCTGTGTAGCACCTATCATCCATCACAGCAGATGTTTGGCTCCTCTTGTTGGCTTTGTGTGAAGTACGTTTGTAAATTATGTATGAGGAACTTTTGTGTAAATTGTCATACTACATAATGTATGTTTACAAAGCTGCATGAAAGCTCACCTTAGATGGGAACTCATTACAATAATTGATGCAGAGAGGTAACAAAGGGCTCTTTTGCACATTAAGTCACTTTCTGATCTCCATCAATAATGAAAGATCATTTATAATAGACCGGATAGGCCATCTGCTACATGCACCTCTCAACTCATCAGCCGAACTGACAAACACAACATTTTCCCCTCAAAGATCATTGTGTACAGACACATTATACAGTAAATGTATGTCATGAGGGAAAATTTACACACACGACACAGAATTGCTATAAATGAACCAGCCCTACTATGGTGAAGGGTGGGCTCATGAATATTAATTAGTTTATGTGACTGGACACTCCAACAAAGTTACCAAGCAATGTCAGCATCAATTAATATGCATGAGGTAAGCCTTCACCGTTGTGTGAGTGAACCATAGTTCAGTGAACCCCAGGATACGTCACTGTCACCATAATGGACACGTCGCACGACAACTCTAATAGCATCAGTAATGCATGTCAGTGTGACCCGGAATGTGTTTCATCAACTTTGTATTACTTTTGAGCCACTGCAAGCAAAAAAAAGAAAGAAAAAAAGAAAAGAAAAAAAAAAGAACTTTTCTTACACTATTTCAGGTTTAAACAGAGTATAAACAGAATGAATGTGCTGTGTATACTGGCATAACAGCACATTAACATCCCATAATAACATTCCAGTGTTTCATACCTAACTGAGGTAAGTGATGTAAGAATTGTGTGTGTGTGTGTGTGTGTGTGTGACTCCAGTGTCATAATGTCTCAACATATATGTCCTATATTGAAATGCTGTTGTGTCTACAGCGAAATGCTAGAAATATACTACTTTGATCTGTATTGTGCTCTGTTTGGTATTGAAAGAGCAGGAGATTTTAAGTATAATTGTACAGCATTGTAGAGGGTACACTTTCTCCATGCAACTAATAAAATATTAGTGTTTTTGGACATCTACTATGGTAGTACACTGTAAAAACTAATTTGTTGACTTAAAAATGTGCAAACTCATTTTACCCTCAATTCATTTAAGTCACAAAGTTAAAGAGTTAAAAAGAAGTCTCATATTCCAGAAAAATAAAATAAATTAAATAAATAATAACAATAATAACAAAATAATAATAAAGAGTATTCTTTACTTATTCTCTTTATTGTGAGTACTCCTTACTTATTCTCAGCCACAAATAGCCCAGAGTGCACTGCGATATGAATAAATGATACAATTCCTTTGTTTTATTCTCTGTTTTTTGTTTTGTTTTGTTTGTTTTTTCCGTTATTGTTGTTGTTGACATCAGTATTAGCAATATGTTTTATAATTTGTAAAGTGTTGTCTTATTGTGGAAAATAATTTTATTGTAATCATACTTGTACATACTGAATGTTGGTGACTGTGCATGTCTACATAAATACTACTGTAACACATTTATTTCACCATAATTTAATCTTGTTACACTAAATGCAGATTGGTTAATAATCTAGTTTTGAAACAAATTATTATTATTATTTGTATATATTATTATTATTATTATTATTATCTCTGATGACTCTTCTTTCAATAGCCCAAATAATTGTGAGTGCTTGACACACCAGTAGGAACAGTAATATATCAATATTAAAGCTGCAAGCAGCGATGAAAGGGCCCTCGCACCCGGGCTCACCTCCAACGGTGGCTTCAGAAAGACAGACAACGGTGAGTAGTATGCATTTAAAGAGGAAAATATAGAAGGAATGTCAAAGTCATTTATATGTGCCAAATCTGCTGCCAGCTGGTGGCGCTATGTCTGTAACTGAACATTGGCATGTATATGTCTTCAGACCAGTACATTTATCAAACATATGAACTTTGGTGCAGATTGAACATGGTATGTTTGAGTTAGTGTAAAGCATGACATATCCTATTGCCAACAGGTGGCGCTATGATTATAACTGAATATTGGCCTTTAGATGTCTTCAGGCCATGACTCATACCAAACGTGAAGTTTGGTGCAGATTGGACATTGCATGTTTAAGTTAGTGTAAAACAAGTCATTTCCTTTTGTCAGAAGGTGGCGCTATAATTATAACTGAATATTGCCCTTTAGATGTGTTCAGGCCAGGACTCGTATCGAACGTGTGAAGTTTGAGGCAGATCGGACATTTTATGGCTGAGTTACAACAACTTTTATTCCCATGGCGAAACATCAAACTTTGTCACGCCGCCAAAGACACGCCCTTTAACGAAAACTCAAGATCTTCGCAAAGGCCTTTAGATTAGACTGACCAAATACTATGTTGATGTCATCAAATCTCTAGGAGGAGTTAGTTACAGAGTAAAACATGTCACTTCCTGTTGCCAGCAGGTGGCGCAATGACTATAACTGAATATGGGCATGTAGATCTCTTCATGTCAGGAGTCTTATCAAACATGTGAAGTTTGGGGTAGATCGGACAGTGTATGGCTGAGTTATAACAACTTCCTTTTTCATGGCGAAATATCGAATTTTGCCAGGCCGCCACAGACACGACCTTCAACGAAAACTCTAGATCTTTGCAATTTAATGTCACAAAGGCCTTTAGATTACACTGACCAAATTTGGCGTTCATCTGAATAAATCTCTAGGAGGAGTTCGTTTAAGTATGACACCCGAAAATGTCAAAAATTACACAAAATTTGCAAAGAAATTAAAAAATAACCAACTTCCTGTTGGGTTTTGGATTTTGCTCCAAGAGACTTTTTTGTAGGTATTGTGTTACATGAGTGTACCGACTTTGAAATGCAACTCGAGGCGCACTCCGTTGAAAGTGTATAGGTGGCGCTATCGAGCCATTTTGCCACACCCACTTCTGAAACCCATATCAGACGTAAATTTTCGCCAGGTCTGATGCGTGTGCAAAGTTTCATGACTTTTCGAGCATGTTTAGGCCCTCAAAAATGCGATTCATTTTGGAGAATAATAATAATAATAATAATAATAATAATAATAATAGTAAACGGAGCAATTCCAAGAGGGTCCTTGCACTGCAGTGCTCGGGCCCTAATTAAAGAAGTTCCAAGTGCCCAAGCAAAATGGACACTAATCAACATGATAGTAAAAAAAACTAAACAAACAAACAAACACTTTCTGTTACACAACATCAGTTCTGAGTCAACTTGTGTTCTATTAAACTTTCAGTTGTATTGACAACTGTTGAATGAGGGTAAGGAGAAAGATAACTGCCAAATTCAGGGAAATTATTTATTTTTCAATAGATTATTGTCCCACCTCCAAAAATACTTTTTTTTTTATTGTCAAAAAGGCACTCATATAAAAACATTTTATAACAACAGCATCAGAGCGCCCTCTTTGTACTTTTGACTGAATTGCCTAGCAACTTTGATGATGGCTGTTGTTGTTGTTGTTTATTAAATATTATTATTATTATTCAATAAATAATATTTTATAAAAATAATAGTAGTATTTTTAATAATAGTAGCCTATTTAGTATTGAGAAATGTGTGTGTGTGTGTGTGTGTGTGTGTGTGTATGTTCGTGATGGTGATTTTAGTCACATTGTTCCGCCTTTAGATCAGTGGTTTTCAATCCTGTTCCTCGGGACCCACAGCTCTGCACATTTTGCATGTCTCCCTTATCTGACACACTCATTTGAGTTCATGGAGCTCTTTCCTAATGAGCTGATGATCTGAATCAGGTGTGTAAATTAGGGAGACATGCAAGAAAATGTGCAGGCTGTGAGTCCCAGAGGCTGGGATTGAGGCCACCGTTTTTAAATAAGCGGCAGAGACTGTTTTTAGGAGTCAGCAGTAAAGACTTTTATATTGAAAAGCTGTTGTAGACAAGGAAGTTATTTTTACTTTCAACAACAACTTGTAAGAGGCAGCCAACAAATGCACTGAGCAGCGCTGTCTTCGGAAATCACCCTTAACAGATGTTAGTTTTAGCAATCTCTTTTGCACTACACCAATTATATCTGCACTGTTTGTTTATTTCACTGGTTTGCACTATCTACCATGTGCCTTATGCTACTTCATCTATTTTTTACTTGTCCTTATTTGTATATTTGTAATGGTTGCATTTATATATATATATATATATATATATATATATATATATATATATTTGATTTGTATTTATCTGTATTTTTACGTTCTACTGTTAGTGTTTAGTGTTATCTGTATGTACCAAGGGTCTGAGAGTAATGCAATTTCAATTCTCTGTATGTATGTACTGTACATGTGGCAGAATTGACAATAAAGCAGACTTTGACTTTGACTTTGATAGTAACTTACGACAAAGATATCGTTTTCCTCAGCAGACATTCAAACTAATATTTTGTTGTGAATATGAGATTGAGTTGAAGAATGAACGCTGCATCAGATGACGGTAATCACACCGCTTAGTCCATCTATCTCTCATAATACTCTACTCTGCATAATACACTGCTTTTAATACAGTGCACATAAGCTTTTAATGAATCAACTCAACATTCCTTCGTTACTACTTCTAAAGTGACATTTTCGAATTAATAACAGTGGCTTGGGCTAAACTGTTAAACTGTCAAACTGAGATCATAATCTGTGGCAGAAGGAAGTAGTTCTGCACAAAAGAGGGATTTTAGAGACACTCCATTATTGTTTCTTATGTGTTTACACACTTGTGCAGTCAAACTGTTGTATAGTGTTGGATGACGAGCCGTGAGACAAGGGAACAGTTTATCTTTGTATCAAGTGTATCTTTTACTTGAGATGCAGGAGTTCATCAACATACATGACACTTCTTTACAATAACACTCTTCAGAATGCTTAGAGGCGAGTTTAGGAACTGAGAATTTAAAGAAACAGAACACTTATGTTCTACGTCCTCCTTCTTTAGGAGTGGAATGTTTCTGATGTTGAGCAAGTTCTGGAACACATCCGATCCATCCCGCTTGGATTTCTCCATTAGCTGTTTTGCACTTTGCACTGCCCTCTCGGCTAGCCCGTTGGCTTGTGGATATTCCGGGCTATTGGTGATGTGCGTGAAATCCCAAGCTGCAGCAAATTCTTTGAACTGTTGACTTGTAAATTGGGTGCCATTGTCTGAAAGGACTTTGTGCAGACTCCCGTGAACAGAAAAGTGCCTTTTGAGTTTTGTGATCACTGTGCTGGAGGACAGGTTATGAAGCAAATCAATTTCGAGCCATCCCGAATATGAGTCTACTAGTGCGAGGTAGTGTTGACCGTTCCACTCAAAGATATCTGTAGCCACAGTTGACCATGGGATATCAGGGATGTGGTGAAAGTGAAGAGGCTCTTTTTGTTGGTGGGGCCTCAGACTGTTACAGATAGAGCACGACAGCACCTTATTTTTAATGTCTTTGGTAAGAGAAGGCCAGAACACAATGCCTCGTGCCCGGCGCTTGGTTGCCTCAAGGCCTGGGTGGCCTCTGTGAATAATTGTGATATATTCACTACGTAGTGATTCAGGAACAACTATTCTCTATCCCTTCATGAGTACGTCTTCATCAACTGTGAGCTCGTCCCTGAAGGGGAAATACTCACGAATTTCCACAGTCAGCTTTGACTGGCTAGATGGTCATCCTGACTTGAGAATACTGCAAAGGCGTTGATGAACTGGGTCCTGCACAGTATGAGTTTGCAGCTCTTTCTGTCTGGAAGACGAGATGTGCCGGACTGACATGACTTCAAGTCAGCTGAATCATCACAGAGTTCGTTTGGACAGGTTCCAGGGGAACATGACAGCGTGTCGGCAAGGTACATGTGTTTCCCTTTCTTGTATGTGATTGTGACGTTGTATTTCTGCAATCTTAACATCATGCGTTGCAGTCTTGCTGGAGCTATGTAGATGGGCTTGTTGAGGACAGTTACTAGCAGCTGGTGGTCTGTTTCAATGTGAATTTGTTTACCATATATGTAGTCGTTGAATTTGGTGCATGCAAATACCAACGCAAGAAGTTCTTTTTCGATCTGTGCATAATGCACTTCTGTTTGAGTCAGTGTCCGTGAAGTATATGCGACTGGAGCACCTTCCTGAAGACATGCAGCTCCGAGGCCGAACTGGGAAGCATTGCAGGTGAGTGTGACAGGTTTTTGGATGTCATAGTATTTCAGGGTGGGTGGACTGGAAATCTTGTGCTTTAAATCGGTATGAGTTCGGTATGAATTTTCCTAAATAATTAATCATACCCAGAAAGCGTTGCAGTGCAGTAACATTTTCTGGTGGCTGCATTTCCGTGATTGCTTTTGTTTTTTCTGGGTTCAGTCGTAGTCCCTTACTTGTGTAAATGTGACCCACATAGCTCACTTAGACGGAATTTACACTTTTGAGGATTCAGTCTCAAGTTCACTTCATGGGCACGATCTGACACTCTCCTTAGATTTGCATCATGTTCCTCATCGCCATTTCCACCCACAATGATGTCATCCACTATGAATGCGCACAGGTAGCCAGCAAAGATCTGTTCCATAGCATGCTTAAAAAACTTTGCTGGCTGAGTTAATGCCGAAGGGCATCCGAAGTAATCTGAATCTTCCAAACACCGTACTGAATGTTGTCAGTAGGGAAGACTTGTGATCCAGTGAGATCTGCCAAAAAGAGCTCTTGGCATCTAGCACCAAGAATACTGTGGAATTTGGCATTTGCGCTGCCACCTCTTCCACTGTGCGCATGGGGTGATGTGGACGTTTTAGGAACTTATTCAGGTCTCTGGGGTCAATACACAGTCTTATTTCATCTGAGTTTTTCTTGTGAGTGGCCACCATGGATGATACCCAGTCGGTCGGTTCAGATATAGGAGTGAAAACACTTATAGCGACCATTCTTTCTAGCTCTGCTTTCACCTTGTGTTGCATTGCTGCAGGAATTCTACGTGCTGGTCGAATGACAGGTTGATTTTCTTTGTCAGAAATTTCAGTTTCAGTTTCATGCAGTATGTCACAGGAAGTCTCCCTATTTCTTCTTGGAAAAGATCTGCATATTCTGTGTTGATCTGTTGAGCAAAACATAATCTTTCTTTTAGACTGACCTGGTGTACTGCTTTATTGAGAGAAATGAGGCCCATCCGAAGACAGTCAGAAAGCCCAAGCAATGGCTGTACATCCCTTTGGACCATGTAGAACTGTAGAGTGTAGATCTGACCATTCAGATGGCAAGGTAACACAGTGGGATCCAGCAGTTTGAATCTCCTCTCCACCATAAGCAACAAGCTTTACATGGCTTGACACCTGAAGATTCTCGTCTTGCTTTACTTGTGCAAATGTCTGCAAGGACATGATGTTGCATGAGGCTCCTGTATCAATCTTTATTTCAGTTGTTTTCCTGTTGATTTGAACTGTGCAAGATATGGCAGTTTTCTTTGGCTGTTTCGAGTCAAGTTTGATCACATTTTGATGGTTCAAAGCAACTCCATCTATAAAGAATGAGTCTTCACTGCTATTTGAGGCTTTGGCAACATCAATTTGATTCAGTCTTTTTTAGATTTCTTGCGATGAACTTTATTTGATTTGCAACATTTTTGGAAGTGGTTCCATTTGTTGCACCCGTGACATTGCTGGCCATATGCAGGACATCTCTCCCGTTTGGTTTCATGGTTGCTTCCACAATTGCTGCAGTTATGAATTTGCTGTGGAGCAAACTTGTCTAGCCTGGGTTTGGGAGTACAAAACGGCTTCCTTTTTACCGTTTGTTGAACACTGTCCACATTTGCCAAGTTGTGTTTTGGTCCAGCTAGTGTTTTGGTGTGCTGATCATGTATCTGACATATTACAGTAGCCTTTGCTAATGTCAATTCATTGTCACGCAACAGGAGTTTTCTCATTCCATCACTAAGTATCCCACACACAAGTCGATCCCTTATCAATTCCTCTTGTAAATCTCCAAATCTGCAACTCTGTGCCTTGTTTTTTAAGTCACTCACATATGCCTCGATTGTCTCACCTGGCTTTTGGTTTCTTGAATTAAATTTGTCTCTCCATTGTTATATTTGTTTGTGGACTACAAAGTTTGCTGAACTTGCGTTTTAAACACTCAGGGTCTTCGCGTGATTCAGCCGGGGTAATTATTCATCCGTCTTCTCCCTGACCCATATACACCGCAGGTGCAAATACGAACATTCGTGCGTGTTCAGTGGCTTCCCAGCTGGCCAGGTTAAGCAGTATGAATGCCTCTGAGTGTGCCGCAGCAATGAATATATCGAATTCCAATTTTTTGCGATATTGCCATCAAAGACAAGTGGATCGGGTCTGCGGAAGCCTTCAGCCATAATTTATCATGCGACAATCTCTGACAGCTTACTGTGTGGATGCTCGATGGAAGATTTTCTTTCTCTTGTCGCCATCGTCATGATTCTGTGCAGACCACTTCTGAAACCATGTTGGATGACGAGCCGTGAGACAAGGGAACAGTTTAACAAGTGTATTTTTTACTTGAGATGCAGGAGTTCATCAACATACATGAAACTTCTCTACGATAACATTCTTGAGCATGCGTAGAGGTGAGCTTAGGAACTGAGAATTTAAAGCAACAGAACACTTATATTCTACATATAGACACAATATCACACTCGTGGTGGTGAGATATGGCTGTAAATCGGCAACTGGTGTGACATTGCTCGTGTTTAGACTTTAAAATGAATAAAAGTTTTGTTCATTTGGAGATTATCATGATGAACAAAACATGTAAGAATCATAAACTTTTGTTGGTCACAGAGTTTATTTTCTGCCGTAATCTAAAAGCCAATTGAAAAATTAATGTTTTTTTTGTTTTTTGTTTTGTTTTGTTTTTTCAAAAATATGTTATCACTGCAGCGTGCTATTGTGAGGTGCAGTGTTGGTCAGTAATGCATTACAGTTACTTTAATGTTACTTTCCCCTGTAACTATCCATAAAATAGCTTGTTATGTTTTGTTGCCTCAACTCCTACTGATTTGAAATCCAACAATCCAATTATCCCTAGATTAATTTTCGTAAAAGTCACAATTCATGACATAACATCATATTGCAGGAAGCTAGCTTGAAAGAGCTAAGAAAAAATTATATTCAGCAGCTGGAAATATTGCCATTACTTTAGTACCGTCAGGAGAAGAGATGAAAAGAACATTGCTATCAAGTGTAAGTTGTGGCATTACTTTATTCTAGCATTACATGATCCAGCCATCCCTATATACATTATAACTAAAGTATTTCTAGAAAATAAAATAGAACATATTCTTACAATCTTACATGAATTGTTTTGACAACATAAATCACAAAATATAATTGCACCTGGGTGATAGCTACATTAGAGGTACAATTAGCATCACACATGACAATTTATGAGACAATTACTATGCTTTTACTCAAAACTCACTGTAAACCACAATCGAGTGATTGTAATAACTTCCGACTGCAAACTAATGTGAATTTTGGTCATTTTGAAGCAGAAATATGTTATTTGAACTGAAGCACTTGGAAGTAAACTAATCTCTACACCTGCTTAATTTATAATCGTTTCCCTCTGTTTGCTGGTTAAGGAAGGGATACAGCTATGGCCACCAGGGCTTACTGGGCATGCATACATCAATATTGTGTCATTTTTGTCACGCTGAACAACAATAATTACTAGGGCTGCTCGATTATGACAAAAATCATAATCACGATTATTTTGGTCAATATTGTAATCACGATTATTTAACACGATTATGAGTGGGCCATATAACCTTTTTTAATGCAAGTCTAAAGTATTCAGTTAACAGCCTACTACAGAAATTAATCCAATGTAAAATAAAACAGCATAGTCTTCACTGTAAGAATTAAACTTTCTTTGTTTCTTATTAAAGCTACACAAGTCCTTCTGTCAAGAGCAATGAGTGATTTTGTCTTTGTCTTTTGATGTTTGATTAATATTAAGCACACAGTCGGCAGCAGGAATATAGCCTGCTGTCACTTTAAGAGCCGCACAGATTCAATTTACTGTTACACGTATTTTCCTTCTCGACCATTTACATTAATTTATTACATGATCGATGAGGGTTTACGTGAATAATCACCAAGCGCCGCATTTTGACACATTTTTGCGTCTATTTGACCGTTTAGGTGCGCACCTTGAGCTAAAACATGACTTTACATGTCCGTGTTCTGTTCCGTCTCTGAGCGCAAGCCTCCTGAGGAACAGTGCAAGTTCTCTTTTGGGGAAGTCGTGGCCTACTGGTTAGAGAGTCGGACTCTTAATCGAAAGGTTGCGAGTTCGAGTCTCGGGCCGGCAGGAATTGTAGGTGGGGGGAGTGAATGTACAGCGCTCTCTCCACCCTCAATACCACGACTGAGGTGCCCTTGAGCAAGGCACCGAACCCCTAATTGCTCCCCAGGCGCTGGAGCAATGGCTGCCCACTGCTCCGGGTGTGTGTGTGTGTGTGTGTGTGTCCATTTGTTCACTACTCACTGTTGTGTGTGTCCATTTGTTCACTACTCACTGTTGTGTGTGTGCACTTGGATGTTGTGTGTGTGCACTTGGATGGGTTAAATGCAGAGCACCAATTTTGAGTATGGGTCACACGACTTTCACTTTTCTTTCACGAGTTTAAAAACATTAATCAATCCAATCAACTTTAATAAATCAAGCACGTCCAATTTTGCAATAGTCACGTTAAATGATTTTACGGTTTTGCACGTGAAAATGGGCTTTTATGGAGGAACGAAAGCGCCCCGCTGGAAGAGGGCGGAATGGGGTGCAATAATCGTTTTATCTCGATTATTGTATTTTCATAATCGTTGGAGGCCGAAATTGAAATTGAAACTGAATTTCGATTAATTGCACAGCCCTAATAATTACTGTATTTGCATTATTTTAAAGGGTCAGTTTAGGGTTATGGTAGGTTTAGATGTTAATAAAACCCAATCTAATAGGTAGCAAATTTAATTTATTGTTACTTTCCGGCCATAGCTGTATCCATTCTAGCCACAAACGGGTTTGTTATGTATGAAAGCGTAGTGGAAGGTCGTCTTTGGAAGACATGGGTGGGCTATGAAAATGTAATATGAATGATGTTTCTGCAGCAAATGATCTTCCTTTGAGTCATAACAGCGATCACGGAAGTGAAATACACTAACTTGTTTGAGGTGCATCGGTGCTGTGCAAACCGATCGCCGTATGCCATCAAGGTACCATGAGAGCAACTGATGAGCAGACGACTCTTTATGCTTTTGAATTGCTCTTGCGGTACTTTGATGTCATACACTGATCGGTCTGCACTGCACCAAAGAATCTAGAACAAGCCTACGGTTACCGTGGGTTAAAGCGTTCCCCCACCACCTGGAACGCTATTTTGATGGAAGGGAAAACTGCAGAAAAAAAAAAACGTGGTTGGGCTAGTTTTAAATAGCAGTTGACACTTCG
>JAFVLL020009892.1:0-10276 GCA_021397915.2 Tor tambroides | reverse complement strand
AATATATACTGTATGAGTGTGTATTTATATATGCATAATAAATATACACAGTACACAAATATATATTATGTAAACAAAAACTTTTATTTTGGATGGATTAATCGTTTAACAGCACTAGTCCTCAGTCACTATCATTATAGTCTTCAGCGTCACATGATCCTTCAGAAATCATTCTAATATGCTGATTTGCTGCTCAAGAAACATTTCTGATTATTAAACATTTCTGATTAAGAAACATTATTGTTATTATAAATGTTGAAAACGGTTATGCTGCCCAATATTTTTTTTTTTTTTTTTTTTTTTTTGGAAACTGTGATACATCATATTTTTCAGGATACTTTGATGAATAGAAAGTTCAAAAGAATAGCATTTAATGCATCCTTGCTGAATAAAGCTGCGAAAAAAATCAAAAGCTTGGGGTCTGTTAGATTCTTTTTGAGTTTTTTGCAGCTTTATTCAGCAAGGATGCATTAAATCGATCAAAATTGAGAGTAAAGACATGAATAATGTTCCAAAAGATTTCTATTTCAAATAAATGCTATTACCATGTATATAAATTACTGTATTGTCTGCATACATTTGTATATTAATGCCAGGACATGCAAGATGAAAATCATTTATGTACATAGCAAAAAGCATTGGACCCAAGATAGATCCTTGTGGAACACCAGTTGAACACCAGTTGATGTACATAAATCATTGGTTAGGTGATTTTGTACTCTAACACACTGAAATCTATCTTATAGATATGACTCTATCCAGTTAAGTGTATGTAATGAGAAATTAAAACAAGAGTGAAGTATCTGCTTTCTTGAAGTATTTGCTGTGATGACAGAGCATTGAGATGATAAAGCAGTAAGTGTGAGGTTTCTGTCTTGAGATAGATATCTGAGTTTTAATTTCATCTTGAAGTTCTCCACCAGAGAGGAGGTCCATAAATTCCTCACTTTCTAAACACTATTTTAAAAATGGGAATTGTAGCTGATTTCTTCGATGGTAAAGAGGGCTCGCAAACTATATGCTGTTTGAAGTTTTACTGATGGCTCACGCTTGATGTATGTTATCTCAGAAAGTGTCATTTCAGTTTGCCGGAAGTCTAGACTGGGTTGCAGCGGTCCTTATGGTCTCGTATAAGTCACATAGACCACTTCCTAAACTTATTGTACAATGAATTTCTTTTGATTGCAAATGGATTTAAGAAAAATCATTATCTAGAGAGCAATTTCTAGGCAGTGAAATATACATTTGACATGACAATTTTACATTTCTTTTACTATATATTTTTTATGAAAATCCATATATTTAGGCCTAAGTTGAGGATTTATGTATTTGAATTGCAAATACAATTTCCATCCATTTGGATTAGACAGATAGATCAGATAAATCTATCTATCTATCTATCTATCTATCTATCTGTATGTCTACTTAAAAATGTCACATTTAATTCAATGTGTAATAATTTTTTTAAATTTATTCGCAATTTCTGAGTGAGAATTTTTCACTACCATTTTTTTTTAGTGTTGCTTAGTATTGCATAAATCGGTTAATTATGAAAACAAATACATTTTATCAGTTAAAAGTGTGAATATGGTTATGGTTATATGAATATGGCTAGCTATGAAACAACTGCTATTCAGTTTGCTAAAATGTATGAGAAATGTATGACTGACAAATATGCATCACATTACGTTTATTAGTTTAAGTTAAAACTGTGTAATCCAGGCCAGTGGAAATTGTATTTAGGCCTCATTATTTTTCGAGTGTATCAAACAGCCAGTGAAATACAATTGGCTGTGTGTGTCTCATACATATTCATCACAGCTCCTGTCTGTGGTCATTAAAGCAACACATATCTAGAACATGTTGTTTTCGGTTTCCTGTTACTTTCTCTGGATGATCTGCAGAGATCTATATCTATATATACACATGCTTCTTGTTGACACAGGGAATCGGCTGAAAGTGCAGTTAAACTGAAAGCTGTGTGTGTGTTTTTATTCCCTTCTAGGGTCTGGAACCGTTCAGTAAATGTAATAGACGTTCATTTAAAGGATAAACAAAATGGCCAGTTTGCCCCTGCCAGACCAGAAGCCTAGATGATATAATGTGGAAAGTGTTTTTTCCTTCCGTTCATTCAAATTTAGGCAGCCGGGACATGTTTTGAAATTATCATAATGTGTGTCCTATGGTGAGCACAAATGGTTACAATAGTAAAATTATTAGTAGAGTTTCCTTCTTGGCCATAAAGAGTTAGATTCACATTCACCTTCATGATGTTTCAAACCGACAAAGATTCAAATCTGAAAATCTTCGTGCGGCCCTTTTCCATATAATGACAGATAGATCCATAGATCATATCTGTCAAGCTCCAAAAATGGCAATCAATCAATCAGTCAATACATACATGCATGCATACATACATTAAGCACCACAGCAGTAGTTCATATGACTCATGCTCTGTATTCCTGTCTTATTGTCTTCTGTAGTCATACAATTGCTGCGTGTGAAGAACAAATTTAAGTCATTAGTTGCTGATAATTTTGCTTTTCACTAAATTTCTGACATTGCATGTGCATTCACATTCATGATCAAGGCAGTTTTGACATCATTTGACTCTAAAAACACTTCAGAGCTTTGGTGGAGGGGAAGAGTTTTGTTTTTCATGACTAAAGAAGACCTAAAATATAATGCAGAAGTTGTATGGACATTATTTATGGAATAACGAACTATAAATGCATACATACTTTAGCAAGGATGCATATGCACTTGATCAAAAATGACAGTTAAGATATTTATAATGTCACAAAAGATTTCTACTTCAAATAAATGCTGTTCTTTTAAAATTAGAATCCTGAATAATAAAATGTCACAGTTTGCACAAAAATATGAAGCAGCACAACTGTCTTCAACATTGATAATAATTAGAAATGTTTCTCGAGCAGCAAATCAGCATATTAGAATGATTTCTGAAGGAGCTTGTGACACTGAAGACTGGAGTAATGATGCTGAAAATTCAGCTTTGATCACAGAAATAAATTAATTTTTTACAACATATTCACTTAGAAAACAGTTATATTAAATTGTAATAATATTTCAAATTTTTACTTTTTTTATGAAATAAATGCAGCCTTGTAGAGCATAAGAGACTTCTTTTGAAAACATCTTACCGACCCCAAATTTTTTAACGGTAGTGCATAATAACTTTCATGGAGATTTGGCGAACCCTTGACCTTGCAGGTCCGTGAACAGCACAGTTTCACTTTCATTTAAATTCAGCCCCATAAATCATAACTGTCTGTCTGACAAGTCCAGAAGTGCCCTACACTTGGATGAGGTGGTGTTTCTCATTCCTGGTTCTTATCCTAAACCAGAGTTGACATCCCAGGTCAGTCACAGGCACTCAGTGTTGCCCAGGTCTCAGGCTTCAGTCCAGATTCAGATGCATGTTCCATTGGTGTTCTTTTGTCTGGACTCCCAGTGTGTGACCCAGTCTGCGGTCCGCTCCTCTTCACGAGCTGCGATTGGAGATGGCACTTCCCTCTATGTGCGAAGGCCAGTGGTCAGCAGACCTTGGAAAGGCCGAATCCTCATTACAATGGGAGTCTTGTTTCCATATGGGTTCAGCTCTGTATTTAAAGGATATTTTGATTTGCTCCACTCTCTGGCCGTCTCGGCAGCACAGCTGATGTTCCAAAGCAAACGGCTCTGCCTCGTCTGGTTAACATGATCAAGATGTGCCCTGAGGCCTGCGGTTCGCTGCTCTTGCATTTGCACCTAGTTAAATGCATGTTGAGATATGCTTCATGTTTGTGCAGTGTTGCTGAATGTTACTTTTAACGTGAAGGTTGGAGTTCCTGGAGCTCCTCGGCCTCAGCGGTGGTCCTGGACATCTACTTTCCTCATTTTTTCCAAAATTTCAAAGGATGTTAATCTTAGCGAAGATGCTGAGGCAACACAAATGAATGTTATGCATATGAACTGAGTGCAGATTGTCCACAGAACCAGACCTGATGTGGTTTGATCGCTGTCCGTCTTTAAAACGCACATGAAATTTCATGCAGCAAAGGCCGTGGTCCCCCGAAAACAAGCCATGCATCACAAATGACCAGCCAAACCTGAATGAAGAGTCGCTGTTTTATTTTTCTGCACCATTCTGTGCTTTCCAACTCTGAAACTGGTTTCATCAAAGAGACTGTAAAAAAGGCATATGTGGTGTGAATTAAAAGTGGAATGAGTCTGATTAAAATGGACCACAAGTTGATCTCCGTTCTCTTTCAAATTCAAGCACAATGTGAATGCAAAGTGAACTGCATTCTCTAAGACTTCTGTTGTAGTTTCCCTGTTTAATTTACTAAGAATATTATTTTCTTTTACTCTACATCCTCAAAGGCGCTCCTGTCTTTCTCTTCTGGTAAAATAGACCAAAAATATTTATGGCTCTTGCAACAAACCAAATGCTCTTTAGAGTGAGACTGTCATATTAGCCAGCCGATATTAAGTACCCCCCAAAGCATGAAGTTATTGTATTAAATGAGAAACAGTTTTAAAAAGAAATATTTTGATTCAATGTAGAATTTATTACACAATTTGTGTGGCCATAACATTGTTTTCAGTAGCTGCATCCGAAGTGGCATTTATCTGTTCAGAGGTGGCATGAATGCATTTACACTGGAATTAGAATTGCATAAAAAATGCTAAGAGATAAATGTTTTAAATAGCCAATAATGTTTTTTTTTTTTTTTTTTTTTTTTTTTTTTTTTTTTTTTTTTTTTTAATGAATATTGAACAATGAAATGGGGTGGGTTGTGTTAAATAAATCATTTTAATGTTTTTTTTTTTTTTGTTTTTTTTAACCACAATTAATGTTAAATCGACAGTCCTGCTTAATACATGTTTATGTAGATGTTTTAGTGTGTATTTGACCATTTAAGCACAAAAAGCTACATTTAGCCTGAAAACAGAAACCAAAAATAGTTTCAACTAAATATATTTAGTAATTAACACTCAATTAACTCGAAAAATAAGTTGTATATAAGCATTTAAATTATGCATAAGGTTGTTTTATATCAACTTTTTAAAGCAAAAAACAAACAAAAGAAACAACCATTCAGTACTCAAACATTGTTTGACAACTGTTTTTTTTTGTGCCCTCACCAAATTTTCTTTGTCTTATTGTGCTTATGTTTAAAATTGCTTGAAAGTTTAAAGGTGCTGTAAGTTTTTGACTGTATAAAAGCATAAACATCCTATTATATGTTTGCATATATTTAGAAAATATGCTAATATTTGTTTTTCTTAAAACCAATGCTACAGCTAATTGTTCTTCTTTGAAATGTGTATTCCGTGTCAAAATTCTACCTAACAGTGTTTCAACACTCTGGGTTGCCAGTTGGTTGAAAACACGGCTTATTGCAGCCATGGAAGCCAGCAAATGAACTGGGTCAGGGATCACAGATTCTAAAAAGCATCTGCATCCATCTAAAATGCTCTATGACCACAGGCATATTAAAACACAGGTAAATCCACCCATCAGCTTGCAGTGTGTAAGGCTCTTCACCTTCCATCGTCAGTTGTGCTTATTCCTCTTGCGTGTCCTCAATCTGGCAACCCGTGTGAGCATCCAGTCTGAGGAGTAGGTGGTGGAAGAAACAACTCTCTCTAATATTTTGAATTTCGACTGCATTTCCCATTTCATCCACTAGCTGTCAATATTACATTTTGCTCCTTTAAGCTGACAAGGCTTAAAAATGTATGCAAAAGATAAACCTTGTTGACGCCGCAGCACTTTAACGTCACACAAGCGTAACTGCCAAAGCGTCGGTACGCGTGTTCCCTAGAAATAATCCCACAACCTTGGTGTTGCTAGACAGTTGCAAGAACACTTCTGCAGTTTATTAATTACGCAAGGTCATATCGTGACCTCACTGTGAAAATCGTATAATAGAGTTTTGTAATGCACAGCAGTTAATAAAACACTATTCCTGTTTCCACCATTCACAAACGCTCGCATTCAAGAGTGTTAAAGCTGTCTGTCTGTGGAGAGTTTTGTGCAGTGTTTGTGTTGGTTCTGCTGTTTAAAGACTCTGTTTGGAGCACGACTGTTCCCTTTGCTTCAGAGAATGAGTTTCCTGATGGAGGCTACTTGACAAGATAATGCTGTTCATCTGAGGTCATGCATCATCTGCGCCCTCGCTGACCTGAGGCCGATGGAGCCGCGCCGATACCTGATGGATCCACGAATGGATGAATAGAGGAGTGACCCGGCTGATCTTAGTGGGATTGTTTGCTCTGTAAAGTGAGACGGCGCATGCGTGCCATGGAATTCCGGAGCATATTCCATGTGGAGACGGAGTGCTGTTGGCTGAACCTGTTGAACCCCACAACGAAAGTGCGCGTCATTACATGTCTCATTTCACAGCAAACACAGGCTTGACTGTGTTGGTGCAATGACTCTCGAAAGATAATGAATCAGCTTGTATGCAACATGTTTTTGACTCTGGATGTGGAACGCGTGCTTGTGTGCTCGACGTGGTGTGATGATTACTGGAAGAGTGTTGGAGCCTGAGCCTGACTTGCTTTCATCTGATGGAGAGGAACACTCCAGATGAATCAGTCGGCCTCATTTGCTAAGTGCCACGCTCTCTAATGCTGATCTAATTCAAAAACCTCATGGTTCAGACCATGAGGTTTGTCTGAAAGCCGGATGAATGTTCTGTATCAATTATTTATTCATTTAGATGCAGCTGTACAACCCAAAGCAGCGCTTCTCATAAAATTCAAAGGGTTAGTTCACCAAAAACCAAAGACAGTTCTTTCATTTAATCATTTTGTTCCTTGCGTCTTTTTCTTCCGAGGAACACAAAAGTAGAGATGCACTAAAATGTGTTTTTTTTTTTTTTTTTTAACCAAAACACTGAAAGTTTTAATTTAGCCGAAAACAGAAACCAAAATAGTTTATTCAGTGATCAAATAATTAAATTTGTTTAATAATCAACACTCAAAAATAAAAACTGAGATGTACAGTGCTGCTTGAAAGTTTGTGAACCCTTTAGAATGTTCTAGATTTCTACATAAATATGCTCCAAAACATCATCAGATTTTCATATAAGTCCTGAAAGTAGACAAAGAGAACCGAATCAAACAAGTGAGAGAAAAATATTTTCTTTGTCATTTATTTATTGAGAAAAATGATCCAGTGTTACATATCTGTGCGCTGCAAAAGTATGTGAATCTTTGCTTTCAGTATCTGGTGTGACCCCCTTTTGCTGCAGTAACTGAAGGTAAAGTTTCTTGTAAACGCTGATCAGTCCTGCACAATAACATGTAGGAGTTTTGAGCCCATTCCTTAGTGCAGAACCACTTAAACTCTGTGATGTTGATGGGTTTCCTCCTATGAACTGCTTGCTTAGGTCCTTCCACAACATTTTAATTGGATTAAGGTCTGGACTTTGACTCAGCCGTTCCAAAACATTAACTTTGTTCTTCTTTAACCATTCTTTGGTAGAATGACTTGTGTGCTTGGGGTTGTTGTCTTGATGCATGACCCACATTCTCTTGAGACTCTGTTCTTAAACGACTGATGTTTTTCTTTAGAATTTGCTGCTATAATTCAGAATTCATTGTTCCATCAATGATGGCAGGCTGCTCTGGCCAAGATGCAGCAAAACAGGCCCAAGCCATGATACTACCACCATCATGTTTCACAGATGGGATAAGATTCTTAAGCTGGAATACAGTGTGTTCTTTTCTCCGAACATAATAGCTTCTCATTTAAACCAATAAACCAATCTATTTTGGTTTCATCCATCCATTAAACCTTTCTCCAATATTCCTCTGGCTTGTCCACATGATCTTTAGCAAGCAATTTTCTTTTTGGAGAACAGTGGCTTTCTTCTTGTGACTCTGCCATGCACACCATGGTTGCTCAGTGTTCTCCTGATGGTGGGCTCATGAACATTAACATTAGCCAATGTGAGAAAGGCCTTCAGTTGCTTACAAGTTACCCTGGGAACTTTTGCAACCTCGCAGACTATTACACGTTCTGCTACGGAGTGATCTTTGTTGGTCGACCACTTCTCGGGAAGGTAACAGTGGTCTTGAATTTCCTCCATTTGTACACAATCTCTCTGACTGTGGATTTGTGGAGCCCAAACTCTTTAGAGATGGTTTTGTAATCTTTTCTAGGCTTATGAGCAACATCAACTCTTTTTCCGAGGTCCGCAGAGATCTTCTTGAGGTCTTCTTCGTGACATAATGCACTTCCACAAACATGATCAGAATATGATAGATCCCTGTTCTTTGAATAAAACAGGTCACATTTGATAGTCATTGCACTGACTGAAAACACCTGTGCACAGATGGATTCTAATTTCACCTTTAAATTAACTGCTAATCCAAGAAATTCACTTACTTTTGTCACTCACATATATGCAATATTGGATCATTTTCCTGAAAAAAATCAATGACAAAAAAATATTTTCTTTCTCATTTGTTTGATTGGGTTCTCGTTGTCTACTTTCAGGACTTGTGTGAAAATCTGATTATGTTGTGGGTCATATTTATGCAGAAATATAGAAAATTCTAAAGGGTTCACAAACTTTCCAGCAGCACTGTATAAAAGCATGTAAATTGTGTACGTAAGGCAGTCTTTATATTTTTAATTTTTAATGATGTAATTGCTTCTACACCAGTACGTTGCTGAAATATAAACATTTAAACTGTGGCTGTAATAAAAAGCATGTTTTCATGACAGATTTTTTCAAACATACATTAAATAATGAAGACTGTAGGGTAAATAAAATAATTATTGTGTAATATAGTGGAGTTTAACATTGTTTACAAGCATCTTTGAAATCAAGAAATTTTCTGTCAATGACTTCAGCCATCCAAAATGTATAATTGGCGTTGCTCTGATGGCACGTTTTGAGATTTTTTTTTTAGTTGTCAAAATTCACGTGCCTCTCTACACAAAGAATGTTCATGCTGCTCTTTTCCATAAGGTGAAAGAAAAGTGGATGGATGCTGCTCAAAACATGACAAGTGCCATAAAAGCAGTTCACATGATTCATGCACTATATATTCCAAGTCATATGTTGTCTTTGTGTGAGAAAGGGACCCTCATTTAAGTTAGGATTTGCTAAAAAATCCTCCCTTTCACCGTATTTTTCAAATCTATAGAAGCCCATTTCATAAGAATAAGAAGTCATGCTTTGGATAGTCAATTTCATTTTTAATTTAATAATTATAACTTTTTATCCCATTAGACTTATGTCATAATTAGACATTTTATCTCATAATTAGGACGTTTATGTCATAATGATTTACCAAAAAGGTTTTTCTTTTTTCCCCTCATGCGATATAAATGGTATTTCATGCAAATTTAATTTTCATTCATCAGCATATTTCAGTTTTGTGTTATTTTTTCCTTATTAATGAATGATGACTTGTAATTTTGGGATTGTCTGAATTTACGAAATGTAGGTCTGAAGCCTACAGATCCTCTTTTATTATAGGGTAGCCTAACTTTTGGTATTACTCAGTTATTTTGGATTTCCCCTATTAGAACATCTGATCTAGCCAGTCAGGATGGAAAACTGAAGACATGTTCTGCCAAGACTGCCTTTTTATGCAACCAGAAAGTGGCCTAGTATATTTCAGCCGCTTCCAGTGTAATTTAGTGGTGCCACTTAGCTTGAACTCACCACGTCTGTTGGAGTTATGATGGACATGTGAACAGGTTAATGGCTCTCTGATCCCATCAGGCTCTGAAGCCATTTTCAGTGGACTGCTGAACTCGTCCTTTTCAGTCCTGCTTCATTCTGCTGTCATGTAAGGCTTTGCACAGTTATCTAATACTGTGCAGACCTTGATCTTTCAAGATGAGTTCATTGAGCTCGGAAATCATACTTTAATGTTCAGAACATTCTGCACAGTCTAAAAAGAGCATTTGCTGAAACTGCAGGAATGACTTGTTCTGAACTTTCTTGATGCCAGACAGATGGATGCATTGTGACCATCCATATGTTTATGTCCACAACGCATGTTCAATGATTTCAACATAAATGAATGCAACAGAGAACCTTAATAATAAATAATAATAATTCATTACATTTGTATAGCGCTTTTCAAGGCACTCAAAGCGCTTTACATACAAGGGGGGGGGGTCTCCTCAACCACCACCAGTTTGCAGCATCCACCTGGACGATGCGACGGCAGCCATAGTGCGCCAGAACGCCCACCACACACCAGCTTACTGGTGGAGAGGAGACAGAGTGATGAA
>JAFVLL020009890.1:0-23108 GCA_021397915.2 Tor tambroides | reverse complement strand
GAGAGAAAAAGGAGAGAAAAGACAGAAGGTAGCTCTCAGCTGTTCACTTGTACTTAAGAAGTGCATTTACTTTCCATTGATTTCCAATGGTTTAGTCAATTTCCTGTCACTTTTCATTGCAAGTACATGGGATCTCAGTTTAGCGGCTTACAGGAAAACAGAGAAAGTCCAGAGGGGAAAGTAGGAGGGTTTGAGTCGACAAACTGTCTGGCCCAGGATCATTCCTCATTCCTCTCAAGCATGTAGCCACTGTATAGATATACAGCATGTCATGTTGACATTCTGATGTGGCATTCAAACTGAAGTCAAGCTATTTAGAGCATTTCAGTTCTCATTGATATGACTGTCATCACCAATTAGTCAGTAAATTGTAATTCCATGATGGTTGGTTAGTGGATGTGATTGAACTGGACACACCCACAGAATATGGAATAGGAATGGCAGGAAGTGCATTTTGCTGAATTGCAATTCAAAGACATTTAACACAAACATACCTCATTAATTTTTTATTCCCTGATAGGTAGAGAACATTCAGCTGATAAGACATGTTTACAAATCCACAATGTCAAAACAACTGGTAACATCCTGGTAACTGGCATCAATATAGATTTCTCTATAGATATTTTTTTAGAGTCATAGCCTATTAAAATGCACATCAAACAAGACAAACAGGTTGATATGGAAAATGCATGATTTAGTAATTCTTAATCCTCAAAGGGATACATTTTAAATGCATAAGAACATAAATGATACACAATATTATATTAAAATATAACCCTTAATTACACCTTAATTTTAACATTTATTGCAAATGTTGCACGGTTGCTGAGTTAATCTCTGTGCATTCTGCATGCCGGATCCTCATTTGTGTTTCATTCATAAAAAAAAAAAAAATTCCTAATACATGAAAAGAAAGTGTCTTTTGAATACACAAGAATGGTTTTAAATACTGTACGATTCGATTATTATTAAGCAAAATTGTACAAGGATGACAAAACTCGTTTAATTTGTGTTGATCCTTATTGGAACTGTGATAGGAGGAAGTTGATAATTATGATGTGTGCATGCTGTTACAATGAGGTCAAAATTTAAGTCATGGTAACCTAACATTAATTCAGTAAAGACATTTACTTAAAATAAAAGTCAGTTAATTTGGGGGTAAATTTTTAAAAACTTTTTCTTTCATTTTTTTTCTACTTTGTGTGTGTGTATACTGTTGTACCGCTGAATAGTTTTTTTTTTCCCTCAAGTATTTTTCATACTTTGTAGCTCTGTAAGTCTTCTGCTATTATAGCTGATCCAGACATGGTAATAATAACCATGACCTTGTGAATCTTTGTTTTTTTCCCTTACGTTTTTTTTTTAATTCACCTATTTCTGTCCACATGCAGTGCAGACCTCTTGTATGTTTGCTTCTCTGGCGCTGTTGCCAGTGCACTGCATTCCTTCCTGTCTTCTCTCGGAAAATAATCTGCTCGTATTGAACATTAATCCTCACTTATTTTCTCTCTCTGTGCTGGACCCTTTATTACTTGCAGGTGAGAAAAGCCCTGTCTCGCTCACAGGCAGACGTGTGTTTGGGAGGGGGATGAGGGGGGAGAAATAGCCTTTGTTTGGCATTGTGCTAGTTTTAGAAAGAAACAGTCAAACTTTGTTCTCTGAAGATATAAAAAGAGGAAAAGGGGGAAAATGTAACAAAAATACTTGAAACAGTTCAGGACGAGACAGTTGGCTTTTACAAGCTGAAGTGTTCTCAGGGTAACAGCTTGAGTCAAATTATTTTGTTTTAATCTTCACAAATCTTTACTATTTTTATATCTTTAATTTTTCAACTTTTAGGGCAACTTGTTTAAAACTAAAAAAAAAAAAAAACTTTATGAAGTAGTATAAAGCCTTTTTAGCTTTTACATTCTTATTAGCCAATGTTACTGATTTAAAAAAAAAAAAGTATATATGAATATTACATATTACTGTTTATCAAGGTAAGATGAGGGAGAAAAACTAGTTTATCAATACAAAAAGTTGATGACAGAAAGCCAGAATGTTTGCGCACCGTTTCCTGAGCAGTACTGCATTCTGTCTTCTACGTTGTGAGTTTCTTCACTCGTCTGTGATCACTCCCCCAACACTTCTGTTTTTACAGCCATTTCAACACCATCTTGACTGCCCATAATTCAACTTAATTTCTTCCCTTATTCATCCCGCAGAGTGCAGACTTTCAGTATGAGAATGTGTTTTTTTCTCACCAGTGATTTAAACAAGCAATAAGGTATGAGAGGCTGTGCTATAATGTGAATATAGTCATGACTATAAACATTGTTACTCTGTAACTAGATGTAGTTCCCAAACTATCTATGGTGAAAAATGATAACCCTAAAAATACAGTTTTTGGAAGTAAAATATGTGAATGACCATGTAATATATTATATCGTAATTTTATATTACACAGAACAATACATGCTTTACAGTAAAACATTGTTAAAAAACGGATAAAAAAGTTTCAAAAAGGTGACAAAAGACAGCGTACAAGAAAAATATAAATCCACTTCATGCTTGAAGATGCCTTAAAAAACTACACTTCCGGCCTAAAGTTTGGAGTAATTAAAAGTTTTGTTTTTGAAAGTCTCTTATACTCACCAAGGCTGCATTTATTTGATCAAAATGATAATAAAATCTGTAATATTGTGAAATGTTATTACAATTTAAAAGAGCTGGTTTTATATGCATATATTTTGTATGAATATATGTATTTTATTATTTTGATGCAAAGCTGAATTTTCAGCAGCCATTACTCAAGGTTTCAGTTTCATATGATCCTCCAGAAATCATTCTAATATTTTGGTGCTCAATTATTAAAAATGGGTCTTTTTATCATTACTATCAATGTTAAAACAGTTTTTGCTGCTTACTATTTTACTTTTTTCTTTGATGTATAGAAAGTTCAGAAGAACAGCATTTAAAAATGTTAAAAAATCTTTGCCCTTAATTAAAAGCTTTTTTTTTTTGTAGTGCATCACAGTTTTAACAAAAATCATCAGCATCAAAAACTGTTTTCAAAATTTCTGAGGGATCATGTGACACTGAAGACTGGAGTAATGATGCTGAAAATTCAGCTTTGAATCACAGGAATAAATGATAAATTATACCATTTTTAAATTATATTAAAATTTTAAATGGTTATTTTTAACTGCAATAATATTTCATAATATTACAGTTTTTAGTGTATTTTCCGTCAAATAAATGCAGCCTTGGTGAGCATAGGAGATTTCTTTCAACTTCTCTACACTTTACCCTTACTTTTGAAAGTTGTCAATGGAGAAAGTCACTTTTTAGTCCCTTGTGGTGTAGTTACAGCATCCACCAGCAGGGGCTAACTAGACCATACTAACCAGCTAAACTTTGACTCCTTGAAATTCACAATACATCACAGCCAGTGACTTTTTGCTTGTATAAAATAGTTACATAATAAAAATATTAAGGTTATTTGTTGGCCTCTGTGTGTGCCGTGCAGTGATACGGTGAATGTGTTTCATGTCACAGCTGTTATGATATAGTGAATTTTAGCACAGCAAGACTTCTGTAAAGACCGGTTGGAATACAAGACCGGAGCTAGGCGTGATGTAATAAACGATGTGAAACAATCTCATTCACTCACATTGTGTCTAGGTCACAGTGACAGCTAGATCATGTTCTGCTGTGTGTGAGTCACTGCGGTGTGAAGTATTCTGATTGCTGTTAATCTGTTTGCTTGTTCAACCATATCTCCATTTAAATGAGAGCAATATTCAGCAATAAAGACACCAGAGTGAAGCTCAAGAGGACAGCCAGCAGCTTGCAAATTATACAGCACTAGAATAAAACGCTTCTGAACGAGGACTACTTCATTTCGAATCTCGTTCAAGTTTGGAAAATGACTAGTATTTTCTACCAAAGCCATAATATCTCATTTCTATTGTTTAAATTATAGACAGTTTCAGTGTGTGCACTTACAATAGCGTAATTAATTATAAAAAAATAATAATAATGCAATTAGAATACTGTATGTATGCAATTAATCATGTCCCTTGACCCGTAAGTACATTTCTTTATAAGGAATTTACTACCATCTGACCACAGAATAATATCTGGAGAAAGCTCCTGTATTCATTACATCAATGTCAGCTTTCTATACAAAATGTGAATTTTGTCATGTTTTTAGCTCATAGGCACTCAGGTTTTTTTGAAACAGTCGCAAGGGCTGTAAATGCCATGGCATTGATGTTATGCAAGCTGATCAAAATGATAATATTTTAAACAATTACTAGCCTTAGGTTGAACAGAAAGACCAATGGATATATAAATTAAACAGAATTTTTATATCTTTATATCTTATTCTTGTTTTTATGACAGTAACAATAACCATAGTAATTATTGAAATTAATTTATCAAATTCAGAATTTTCATTATTATTATAATTATATAATAAAGAATCCGAAGATCAATTGTTTTAATTACTAACAATAACAACGACAACAACAACAACATTTATAACAATAACAACAACAACAATAATAATAATTATTTATTTTTTTATAATAACAATAACTAATTCATTAAATTAATTTATCTAATTCAGAAATCTTGATGATGATGATGATTATTATTATTGTTGTTGTTGTTGTTACTAAAGTAGCAATAACCATAGTAATAGTAATAATAATAATAATAATAATTATTATTATTATTACTATTATTATTATTGATGTTGTTGTTCATGTTACTGAAGTAGCAATAACCATAGTAATTAAAATAATTGATCTTCAGATTCTTTATAATAATAATAATAATAATAATAATAATAATAAAAATAATCATTATTGTTATTATTATTATTATTATTATTATGACAACAGTAACAATAACCATACCATCAATTTGGTGAAAACTATAGTTACAATGGCAAATATCTGTAAGGGCAGACATATTTGACTATTTATTGATCTATCCCCTAATATTTGTGCTATGAAAGTCAATGAGAAATTTAAGTTCTAGATTTGTAGCCAGCAGCAAATTAAATGTATACTTCATGAAGCGCCGCTATATAGGATGAATATTTTATCTCTGTATTTGTCAGTGGATTCCTCAATGGTTCTTGCAAGACACCGGCAGACTAGCGGCTTTGAAGGATGAGAGAGAGATGACAGAGGTCTCTCTGGAAAAAGCAATTATTCTGAGACATGCTGACTCCATTTTGTAATCTACAGATCCACCTTCAATCTCTGAAGGCTTGGGTGGAGGCAGCAGACGAGGTGTCTCCCCTCCCCTGAAGGCCTGCCCGCTTACACACGGGAATGGAACACGCTGATGAATCTCACAAAAATAAAACACAATTTTTGCACGCAGAATGAGGACTGTGTGTGTGTGTGTGTGTGTGTGTGCTCTGTCTTTTCCTCACTACTCTCCCACATGTGGAATGGAATGACATTAGATGCCGGTGCGTGTTTGTGTTCTAGTGACAAGTAACAGGGGACTATGGTCTCCATGGCAACAGCAAAGGCTCAATACATCATATCTCGTTACAGTAGTCAAGCGGGGACGTTTGGTCAAAAATTAATAAATCGAAGGAAAAATGGGATGGATTGCTCAGTATCTGTTACAGAAAACTGATTACCCTGCATGTTTACATTTTTTAAAAAATTACTTCTGATTGTTGCTGTAAAAAATCCAGCTGAATCCAGCTTAAGGTGATAATGGGTTTTAGTAACTACCATTTTGTAGACCATCTACAGTTGGTAGACAATCAACAAACTAGCTAAAAACCAGCTTGACCACCATAAATGAATGTTCTGCAGTCAATACAATATAAGCTTAATTGATTGCATTTAGGGCATAATGCTTATTACCAAAGAGTCACAGAAAAATAAGTGAAAATCACATATGAAGTTTTTGTTAAAGCACTTAAAATTTATTTATTTATTGATTTTTGTGCATTATTTGAGCTGAAAATTTCTAAAAAACAATTTTGTGTTAAGACTTCTGTTCTGTCCTGGTGTCAGGTAAAGACAAAGCAGATGTTTTTTTTGGCCTTTTTCATATCTATTTTTTTGTTGCTAGATATTATTCATAAACTACATTTTATGTTCTGAAAGTGATTTCAATAATATTGTTATAGTTGTGGTGTGGACTTCCATGTTCTCAAATAATTTGAATTATTAATAAAAATTGATGGTTGTAGTTATCGTCAGTTTAGGGGGTAATGCATTACAAGTAACGCAAGTCATGTAATCAGATTACTTTCTTCAAGTAACTAGTTAAATAATGTATTACTTTTAATTTACAACAAAATATCTGCATTTTTGTCGTCATGTTGAGAGAAATTTGGAGTGAGGTGCAGAAGCAGAGGCAGAGGTGTTTCCTATAGTCTGGGGCTTATTAATTTCACTTTTTGTGTGAAAGGGTACCTTTAAAGCTGCCAAAAATTGAACTTTAGGGTTTTTGTCATTAAAAAACAAGCCTAACGCAGGTGACAAATGTAATGCAAAAGTAATATATTGCATTACTTTCCATAAAAAGTTACTTTTTACTTTCCCCAGTGCTGGTTATCGTTATAATTATTGTCCTTGGTGTGAAGAGCTCTGAAGTCTTGTAGATAAACATTAAAATATATCTCATATCATGTATTTTGTATAACCTATTTTATTGCCTTGCCTAATTTACTTTTTGCAATAATGCGTCATTATGCCACACATCCTGTTTATTGAGCTTTACATGAAAAAGAGATTAATTTTGTAATTTAACCTTAAAGGGGTGGTTGACTGCTTTTTTTCTAGGCTTGACTGTGTTTACAGGGTGCAGTCAAACATATGTTCATGCTTAGTTTTTTGAAAAACGCATTATTTTTTCACATAATTTACCTCTATTCCACACCTCTCTGTCCCTTCTCTGTTAAACGCCCAGATTATTTCCTGGTTTTATGAAGCCCCTCCCTCAGAAATACGTAATGGGCTCTACTTGGTTAGCTGGTCCAGTGTGTTGTGATTGGCTAAACCGCCTCTACTGCGCGCCTGAACGTCCCGCCCCTCAGCTCAGCGGCATGTGCTCCGGTTGTATTGTAAACAATGGCGTCATCTATATTGCTTATCAATTTGAGCCCGAATGAGACGCAGAGGATATTAGTAGTGAGAGGATCAGCGCCCAGAACCTGTGCAAGCACGGCTTTTAATGGTATGTTTTTTTTGGTTCATACTTTTAGATACGCTGTTATTTGTAAGTGCTACTGCTTCTGATAGCTTTTAATATACGGATTTATCCTGATTTAAGCTTTAATACAGCACAGCAACCGCACGCGCGTCCATGTATAACGCTTCTCATAGTTATGTGAAAATAAGTGTATAATTGGAACAGTTTGTTGGAGCTGATCTGACGATCTGAATGAGAGAGAGAGAGAGAGAGAGAGAGAGAGGGAGAGAGAGAGAGATGCAGTATTAAGAACCTCTGCTTTAATGATTTTGAAACTTGTGAATCCATTAGAATGGATAGAAGACAGAATCGCGATTCATATATGAATAGATTTTTACATGCACCCCTAGTTTTTTCTAGCCCCTTTACTGCATGTTCCCGGGGGCGGGGTTTATCTGGGTCCGTGACGTAACTGACCCAGGAAGTAACTCGTTGTAGTCCCTTACCTGTCGTTTTTGTAGGCATTAAACTGCCAGAATTTTAAAAGATGATATCTCCATTTGCATTGAACTTTAAGCTTCGTAACTTTGCAGATATTGTTTATGCTCAAACAGCAACATTACACACTAACGTTAAAAAGTGAAATCGCAATCAACCACCCCTTTAAGCTTGATTGCTTTGTATGTCTGTGTGAGTCTGTGTAAATCACAAAGCATGTGTGTGTGTTTTACAATAAAAAAAAAAGTGCTCAGATATAGTCAGTGACCAGAATAGTATGATTGAAAGTGAATGCAAGGCTGTACTGGTGGCGGCACAAGTGAGGAAAACATCAGTGTGAAGCATCAAAAGCTTTTATCTCCACATAATGAAACTAACGTACACACACTGTAATCCTTTCATTCAGACAGGAAACGATATCATTGCTCTCCAACACCTCATACAAATCCAACACGTCTGTGTTCACCAGACACTTACACATTTACAGTCTCCCAGATTCTAATATGAGGCAATTTCCTTGTTAAGTGATTATCATCAGATAAGCAGGGAACAAGATTAGTTTTGTGCAGCCTCTATCTTTCATTGGAGAGAAAACTTTTTAATATGTGTTTCCTCAGGTCAAATGTACCTTCTTTCTGCTGCTCGTTTCAAAATAATATTTAGTTTGATTGATGTTTAATAGGAAAATGTGTATCTGAATCCCATAGAATTCTTAAAAATAATGATTTCAGAAATTCCTTGAAGGCACAAGGTGGAAAAGGATTCAGAAATTATCTTTGGTAATTTAAGCCACCGTTTTCAAGCATAATGTAACACAAGGTATACTTGTGATGATATGCATATGCATATGGCCTTTATGTACTGTATGTTAATCTTATGCACAACACACACACACACACACACACACACACACACACACACACACACACACACACAAATGGCAAGTGGGGATCATGGCTTTGAATCCTTGAAAAATATTGAGAGTTTTGTTTGGGGCACTTAATCAAAAATAGTACCAATACACTTTTAAAAATTAAGGTCTTTTATGAGCATTAATGATTCCATGAAGAACATTTAACATCCTTTGAACCTTTCCACTGCACAAAAGGTTCTTTATAGTGGAAAAAGGTTCATTCAATTATTGAAATGTCCTTCACACTAAGAAAAAAAGAAAAAGAAGAAAAAAGGGATCTTTCAGGAAATGTCCAGTGAAAGGTTCTTTGTGGAACCAAAAATAGTTTTCTATGGCATCACTGTGAATACACACTTTTGGAAGTGTAGTAACATTTTATTGAATCTTATTTCAATATTTGTATGAAATGTGTATGTTGTTGGCAAAAATGTGTTATTTTTGTTCAGTAAGCCTGGATTCATACTGAAATACCTTTTAATGTCTATCAAATGGAGAAAGGTGTGTTTTGCAGTCAGATGATGTAGTTACAATGTTGTATTTACCAACTCATAACCAGACCACACTAACCAGTCAAACCTTGGTATCTCGGAGGAAGCTGAGGTTTATGAAGATTCTTTCTTTCTTTCTTTTTCCCCAAGCATGAATGTTTGGGCTTACGCAAATCTGAACACATTATCTTACTTTATTGTTTGCATCGATACACATTTGATATATGAAAATATGTATGATAGTATATAAGAGTTCAGATGCAAAAGCCTCTAAGTGCCATCTGAAATTTTCATCTAAAATGAGCATTTTTCTCAGGCTCCTATGTTTAGGTTCAGTAATTTTACTCTAATGGCAATGTATAGGTCCTTTTCTCTGCAATTAAAGTGAAATAACTGAACATAAATATAGGAGCCTGATGAAAATGATAATTTCAGAAGAATATTTCAGACGGCACTTAGAGGCTTTTGCATCTGAACTCTTCAATTAAGAAAAAGATGTTTACTGAAGATAAATATTAAAAGTTTGGGATTTTTGGACAACTGGATGTCTTGTTAAAATCATGGCAACATGCTGGATGGAAAAAGACATTTGACATTTATAAATCGATTTAATCGACTGAGTGCTTTATATACTATAGAAAAATACAAATACATATATAATATTAATTTTCCTCATACACTGTAAAAAAAAAAATTGTTCCAAAAAGTTGTTTCAACTTAAAATAATTTGTTACCCCGCTGACTTAAAATTTTTAGTTTAGTCAACTTGAATTTTTAAGTTACACAATGTTAATTTAAAGGACAACTGGAATATTTTAGTTGAATAAACTAAAAAATTTTAAGTCAGCGGGGTAACAAATTATTTTAAGTTGAAACTATTTTTTTTGCAGTATAAGTGAGTACAACATATATTGTAAATTCAAGTTCGCATATAAATGTGAATATATGGTACATATGTTCAAATATATTTACTCACGTACCATATTTTATTATATGTATATTATGACTGATATTGTCACATTTTTTAATATATGGAAAGTAGCAATTCCTTATGTATTATTCAGCGTACTTGAATATATTAATATTCAGTATATTTTCGATATACAATAAAAAATATATATACGCATAAGATGGATTTCCATAATTTGTACTCTGGTAGAAAATGTAAATGTTCAAACCAGCCACCAAACATCATCCTGTTTATTTGTGGTTAACTTGCTGATAATTTGCTGCAAAAAAATTACTCAAAGGTTTTTGTGAGACAACAAAAAGATGAGCACACAAACAATGTCAGTTACAAACTTGAGTATACTGATCCCTCCTGTGCAGTCAATACTTATTCTATCAAGGGCTGTCAGGTGACTTCACAGTCTGAGAGGAAAGGACACAAAAATGTGATCAACACATCACAATTGACTAACAGTACAGTGTGCATTTCTGCTGCAAACAGCCTAATTCACAAAGTAATAGGGATCTGTCTTTGAAATCCTATTTCCTTCTGTTCAGACACTCAGCACGCCTGCTTCTGCCAAAAGAGCTTTTTACAAGAATAACTTCAGATAGCTGCACACGATTGTATGTCAAAGCGATTTTCCACACTAGACAAAGTCTGTAATTATAAAGAGGTTGGACATATAGTGCAAGAAGCCACCTTCTCGCCACACGGCTCTGTTTTAATATCTGCGGTATACAACGTTTCCATGCTTGTTTTTATGATTTCCTCTCTTCCTGGACTTCTATAGTAAACACAATGTCAATATTTGATTAATATGCCAGAAAAGCCAACATGCCAAAAATGGAATTGCATTTTTTTTTTTCCTTCACAAGACAAACAGTTGAAAGTGACAGACATTTCAATAGCCAGAGCGAGTAAATCAAATGGAAATCTTCCTCTTTTCAATATTCCTCAAAAATGATTGCCTTAGCATCCGTCAACTTCCTGTCCCTCCTCATCACACGCATTCAGACACGCGCCCTGCCCCCAGAAACGTCTGAATTTTGGCTTAACACGACCAAGATCGTAACAAGAAAATCTGAGTGAAACAATATCCAGCTTTATAATGATATCGCATTCCCTTTGAAGGACGAGCGGTTTTGAGAAGTGCTGTGATGTTGAGGGTCTAGATTGGGCCCCTAGTGTAAAGGCCCTCATAAGCAGCCCTAACCGCCTGCGTTTGACACACTCTATGACCTGCGGTGAGGAGAAAGAGTGAGACGTTCTGTATTTTAACGCCAGCTGCAATATCCGTTCCTCAGACATGTTCTTTAAAGGCCGTCTAGGAAGGAGTTAAATTATTGATGTGAAATGGCATGCTGGATTTCATCTGGTGCCTGCTAATTAGATTGTAATTACGGGGGAGCTTTGTGAGACTGTCTGCTCTGATTAGAAACACTTTTGCGGCCTGATCCTCCTGACCTTTCCTTTAAAACTTCAGCTACTCGAGATTAACAGCAAGCATCAGGGGTAAACGCTCAACAAATGAAGGTGTTCTGGATGAAAGATAACACAAAGGCTCATCTATGCAGCAAAACACTTATCAGCATCAAAGCGAGTCATTATATCACAGGATCACTGCTCTGGTCTGGTTTAATCGCAGATAAAAGGGTGTTTATGCAGGAATCCACAGAAGAACCAATAAGCTTAGGCTCAGTGTTATATAATATTATACCTGCAGTACTCTACCACATTAAGACTCAGGCCTGTCTACTGTACATGATGCTGTTGAATACTGGCACGACTCAGTTAACAAGGAACTTTCTCACTAACGCTTTTTAAAAGTTAGATAAATGTTAGGACAAAATATTCTTAAAGTAATGTTTATGGTACGTTCTTATAATTTTATTATATTTGATAATAAGCTCTCATAATGTTGAGAGAAAATGTTCTGAGATCAACATTCTCAAAATGCCCTTGTGGTGCTATTTATTCTTGATAAACAATCTCATAATTCTAAGAACGTCCTTATGATGTGATTTGTACTTGGTCAATATTCTAAGAAAGGCTTTTTTTTAGATTAGTTCTAATCACAACAAGAAAACTGGAAATGTTAACATTCGCATAATAGTAAAAAATAAATGATTGAATAACATATTTTGGGTAAAAATAAAGTTAGCAGAATGTTGTAAGAAAATATTTTGCAACCTTTTTTCTATGATTCTAATCACAGCAAGAAAATTGGACATTCTAACATTCTTAGGATATTAAAAATAAACGTTTAAAAAACATAACATCTGATTAAAACCTAACCAGCTGAAACGCTGCATTGTTTATAAATAAATATATATTGTAGTGGTATCATCAGTGTGCAGACATTACCTTTTTTCTTTCTTACTTGATGAACGATCTCATAAAGTTGAGAAAAACATTTTTAGAACAACATCCTCAGAATGTCCTTATGATGTTATTTGTACTTGATAAAAGTTCTAAGAAATGTTTTTTTGTAACCTTGAAATAGCATTCTAATCATGACAGGAAAAAAAATCTATATAATATATAAATATATATATATATATATTATTGCTGTCAAACGATTAATCGCAATCAATCGCATCCAAAATAAAAGTTTTTGTTTACATAATAATTGTGTACTGTGTATATTTATTATGTTTATATAAATACAAACACATGCATATATATATTTTGTTATGTTTATATATTAAATATATTTATATATAATATAAAATCCAATCATATAAATATATAAATGTATATACATGTAAATATTTTCAAAATATATATTGAATGTGTGTGTATTTATATATACATAATAAATAAACACAGTATACATATATTATGTAAACAAAAACTTTTATTTTGGATGCGATTAATTGTTTGACAGCATTAATATATATACAAAAACACATTTCTTATCAGGTACAAATAACATCATAAGGACATTCTGAGGATGTAGTTCTAAGAATGTTTTTTTCAACTTTATGAGATCGTTTAAATATGATTTTATTTTTTCTTGGTTATGGTATTATCCTCCAAATATTCCCCTGGGAACACGTCAAGGTTTTTTGTGTGTTATTAAAGTTTTTTGAATTTGGTCCCTTATTTCTAAGGAAAACCGTATTTAATTAAAACCTGAATAAGTCAATGTAAATGTCCCATGTTTGGCTTTCCACCTTGTTAATATATTCTAATGGCAGTTTTGACATATCAACCCAATCAGCCTGGACATCAATTTTCTGAAGTGACATCACAAAGGGATTTAATTAACACTGATCTTTTTTGTGCTTTTTGATCATTTGCTCATACATTCAACACTGTCAAGTAAGATTTCATAGGAAATAAATTAACTTTCAGAAATGTTTAACAAAAACACGTGACAACAGCATCTACAGTTAATTCAGTTTTAAATATCAGTCTGTTAGGCAATAATAAAAGTTAATAAATTAATTTGCCTGCAAAAGAATACTGAAATCTTGCAATCACTCCAACGACCTTGCAGTGTGTACCAGGGATATTATTGTTAATATTAAACACAAACTAAAACATTAAAAAAATCTTTACTTGAAATAAATATATATATACAGTGTATTCATACTACATGGCAGGCAGGGTATGGACTCGGAGCAGGAATGCACCTCCCCATTCAGGAAAAGAATCTCTCTCCTCTTTGGATCCCCTAAACACACCTGGTCTCCATTATCTGCCCATTTCACAGCAGTGCACCCCCTCACGGGCCAGCCTGGGAACCAACTTCAGCGCTTTCATCCTCTCATCATTAGAGCAGCACGCCCGGGGTCAGGGCCCTGTCCCACAGCCCTCCGAGCGGCAACACACAAAACTGATTTTGGTTAGGGAAAAAAGGAAGGTGGAGGAGGAAAAAAAAGAGAAAGAAATCTGAAACAGGCTGCAGTCTGAGAAGTATTAATAAGAGCAAGTCTTCTACCAATTATTGTATTAAGAATTCTGCTTGGGGTTGGACCTTGTCCCAAAAACTATGTGAAACCTGAAGCCTTACCTCAAAGGGTCTAGAAGAGAAACCCGTCTCTGTCTGTCTGAAACAGTAAGCGACGCTCTGATACAGCTGTAACCCTTCTTGCTTTCCATATAGCCTTCAACTGTTTAAAACATATGCATTCATACACGAAAAATCAAACCTAGTGAAGCAGACGTATATTATGGTCATTTACACGTGCACCCACACCCTCGGTTTCAATCATGAATATGGCTGATATATGCTGAGTGCTAGATTTATTCTGATTATTTTGCAGGCTTTCCCTCCTAAATATACTCCTAAGTGTGACGGCTGGAGACATATGGATCTGCAAGGCCTCGCTCTCATTCACCTCCCTTTCATTGACGCTTCTCCACCTTATTAACTCTTTCAGCGAGAAACTAACTCTCATTTCGCATTATAGTTTAAAATATGAATCTTCCCATTTCATTAATATTCTTAATATACTTTAGGAGGGAAAGTAGCAAATGGGGCATCTGAAATACTTTGCACCAGTTAAAATTTTTTTATTTTTTTTATTTTTTTGCAAATTCCTCATTTATTGAAGGAAATATTGCAGAGTGAGAATTTATGCTCTAAAATTAATTTATAGGGTAAAATGTGGTGGTTTTGCACAGTAAATAGTGTGCGTACTGTATATATATAAATGTACATAGTAACTGCAATGAAGATGGGGAAAGCAAAAAATTAAAACAATAACTAACTGACTAAATAATTGAATATATATATATATATATATATATATATATATATATAATATATATAATCAACATTTGCATTGAATAATTTATAAAATTAGTATTATTTTTATTGCAACCCTTTAAAACAAATAATCTGCAATATATATTTTTTTTATTAAAATAATCACAAATTTGCATAAGAAGAGAAACAAAGCTAAACGGCTAAAAAAAAGTACCAGTTGAATCAGAAATATATTGATTTTGATAAAAATGAAGAAATATATTGCTATAATAATCATTAAAGTGTATACTTTTACACAATTAAGCTTGAAGCCCCTTTAGTGTTGTGGTCATTTTGGTGAACAACCTCCAAATGACCTTTGACTATTCAAACCCACGCAGATTTTACTTTTGAAAATTTGCTACCCATTCACGGGAATATAAGTGCATGTCTGAAAGACATTTTATTTTTACATGTGAAAGGGTTAACCATTAAAGCACTTTGCCAGACCCATCTGAGACAAATCTGAGAAGCACATTGACTGGGACACCCCAAGAGAAGAAGGAAAAAGAGCGTACATGGTCCTCCCATTATCATTTTTGCATGGGAGAGAAAGAAAAAACAAACAGTAATGAAGTGTAATGGTCCACTCTCTCACGGCACCATATACTTTCACTCCCATAAATCTTAGCAAACATTTCAGGAGTTAAAAAAAAAAAAGTTTTGCTCTCTCACAGAGGCCCGAGAGAGCTCTCTGCATAACGTTACTTTGAGGTTACCGAGATGACACCTGGAGCACAACTTTGAAGTGAAGTAAGACTATCCCTCCGTTTCTGTTGAAATGATATATCGGGTATTGAAGAAAAGAGGAGGCTGGAGGAGTGAGGGAACGAGAGGGCAACCAAGAAGGAAGAGCAAGGGAAAGTGAGAGAGAGGGAGAGGGAGAAAAGTACAACCACATTCCCTGCACATATTATCCTCATTACCAGAGAGAGGGAGCCGATCGCTCAATTATTGGCTGCCGTCACAGGCTAATATTCCTGCCTGTCAGCCCTGATTTTTGCTCAGTTTTGCTCAGACTCCTTCTGATGGAGCTCATTTCTTGTTAACCAGAAACAGAAGGTGCTGTGAAAACTGCGACACCTGATCCTGTGTCCAAGAGACGGGAAGTGCACTGCGAGGCCTGGTGCCTGCCAACACACCCTCACCGCGGACGCCCTCCCTAGGACTCCAAATGGGCGGCGGGACGGGTCAGGGGTGTTGGTCAAAGATAATCATGAAAGGGTGCAGGAGTTTGATTGATATGAGTATGGAACACCAGAATGTCTGAGTCTTAGAAATGTGCCAATGAACAGTAAAATGCATGTTGTCTGTTTGGATTGAAATTTCTTTAACGCACATTTCCTAAGATAAAATGTACGTAACTATTACGGCACTACATACCAGGCACTAGTCAGTTGTGGAAACTAGTGGAGATTAGTGAAAAGAAAACATCCAAAAAACACATTTAAGTGCTTATTTTCTTGCACTTTATCTATTTGGATCTGTATAGATTTCAGTTGTAATATTTATCTTAAAGGCTATTTTACCAAAGTGAGTTTTTTTTCTTCTTCTCCACTTCAGTAGCATTTACATACAGTACATCAAACAACAAAGGTTTTTACAGAGTGGTTTGTTAATGTGTAATTTGCTTGATTCAAATTTTATTACACATTTTATTCCTAAAAACATGGTGATAGTATTGTTCTGACAGTATTTTTTGATTTATGGAGAGATTAAAGGCTGTGGTACAGACTTTCTTATTCTTACTGAATTAGAATGATCATTAAAACTTAATAGTTATTGTCATGGATATTGTCCTTGGTTTGAATGGGCCTCAAAACTGGGAAAGTCTGATGGCAGAATTTGTCACTTTTGGGTGAACTATTCCTAATCAATAGACAGATTGCACTTTTATTGTAGTATGCATGGGGTTTTCATTTATGAGTGAGCTATTCCTTTAAAACGCTCTGTGTATTAAATTAGAAAGAAATTGTTGGCGATGTTCCAGTCGAGGTGTATGCGATCAATTGATCAGTTCGCCCGCTCTTGTTAGGGACAGCCTCATATTCCTGTCTATGAAGAGGGCCTGTTTAAATAAAGCTCTTGCTGCTTCCCTCAATTCAAAGGAGTGACTCGTCATTCCCATTTAAGTCTTACCCCTGTTCTGGACGTCTCTTCCTCGGATCCTCTTCACCCATCATTTCTTCTGACGGATGAGATTGAATTAGTCTGACCTGTCCTCACAGTTCGAGCGTAATTTGGCTTTGACATTGATAGCAGGGAAGATGCCTGACATGAGTAGATGGAAGAGAGAGGGAAGACAGAGGAAGGAAGTGATCACAGGATGCATGGCAATGAAGGAGAAGCCCTGCCTGATTTTAAAGCCTTGACCATATAAAATGCCTTGCTTGATATTTGATCTCATTATCTCACAGGACTGTTAGGGATCAGTCTGCTAGGGACCAATCCTGGCCAATCAAGCAAGCGGTTCATGTGCAAAGACCTTGCAGAGAGAAAACCTCTACTGTTAAAACACTGTTCTAAAGAAAATTACACCAGTAGTAAACAAAACGCTTTTAGATATTAATAAAAAGATCTATTTTTAAGAACTTGATCTGCAGAATGCATAAAAGGGGTCAAATTGGCCAATAAATATACCGTGACTCATATCCATTTATCCATGTATAACCTTGTGAAAAAGCAGTGTGCTTAATTGTATTAAATGTGCACTTATAGTGTACTTCAAAGCTTTCATGACTATATTTAACACACTTAAAGGGATAGTACACAAAAATGAGCAGTACAGCTGCTGGTCCCTATTAACTTCCATAGTATGAGAAAGAAATGGAAAAAAAAGGAAGTGAATAGGGACCAGAAACTGTTTTGCACATTTTTCAAAATATCTTTTTTGGTGTTCAAGAAGAGAAAAACTCTTACAGTTTTGGAAAATTTGAGGATGATGACAGAATTTTTATTTTTGGGTGGACTAGCCCTTTAAGTACACTTGTAATCATTCCAAATTAAAAGTTTTGTCACGGTTTAAAGAAGTGCACTTATTTTGATGAGCTGACTTATACTTGACACATACTATATGTATATATTGGTTTGTATCTATCAATTTCATATTTTGTTACAGGTACACAAAAAGTGTTCTCATAGCTTCATAAAATTACAGTTGAACCACTGATGTCACATGGATTATTTAACGACGTCCTTACTGTGTTTCTGAGCCTGGGAGCATTTCAGTTGCATTGCTGTCTATGCAGGGTCTGATTTTATCAAATATATCTTAATTTGGTCTTACGGTTTTGGAACGTCATGAGGGTGAGTAATTAATGACAGAATTTTCATTTTTGGGTGAACTATCCCTTTAACAGTGGATAATTCTGTAAAAGGTTCCATTTATTTTCAGTAGGATTTTTTCAGTCCTGGATATGAGCTCCTCTTTCCAAGCAAGTCTATGGGACTATTGCTCATTTTATCATCTGCCAAGTGAAAGCTCATTTTGAAGATCATTGTAACTCAACAAGCCATAGAGTGCAAGCTGTGGGACAGGAGACCGTGCACATGTCAAAACCTACATGGGCAACTACAAACCATTTGAAGTTGGTTTGAGGATGATCTAGATCAGGTTTACCTAGATCTGATTCCATTTACCTTTTACACCTCCATTATCCTATAAAATAGGACTAAAAACAACAACAACAACTTAACAAGCACTGCTAAAATGGCTGTTCTGGGTCTATCTTGAGCAGACCCAGAATGTGGGCTAAGCAGAAATAAGGAAGGGAAGAGCAGTGTCATGCAGCCTTCAAAGGAACTCTGAGATCTGTGCTGCCATGGCTTCCCTCCCAGCTCTCTGCTCCTCATTTGCTGCCTCTGTAGTCATACGTCTCAGTGCCAGCAGCCAGTAAACCATTCATGTTTTCCATTTAAGACAATGACTGTGATCACACAGCCTTCTGTACACTTGTGCCTTTTGTAGTCACTCCGGCTTAACTTGTCGAACATTTGTACCCTTGATGTTCCACAAATGATTGAAGCAGAGCTTGGAGGGTTTTTCTAAACCATCAGACCGATTAGGAGAAAACATGCAATGCATGAGACATCACATAGCACCACTGCAACAGTGTACCATACTATGTGAGCTGCTCAGCGTTTGGAGATCTCATGCAGTGCTTACCCCTTCATCTGTCATGTGAGCTTGAGCTTTGAGACTGAATAGTCTTGAATGCCCTTGTTCAAGATTTTACTGGATATTGAACTGGGAGATTAGCTAATCATGCTTCCATTCTCCAAAAAAGCTTATTCTCCATAGGGTCTCTGGGATGTTGAAGCCCATCCAAGCATCCTGGACCACAGGGCTCATGCATAGACATACATTCACCTACAGACAGTTTAGTGCAGAGGTGTCCAAACCTGTTCATGTAGGGCCACTATCCTGCAGAGTTGAGGTCCAACCCTAATTAAAAACATCCGAACCAACTAATTGAGGTCTTCACACTTCACAATTGTGTTGGAACTGGTTGGAGCTAAACTCTGCAGGACGTTGGCACTCCAGGATCAGGAATGGACACCCCTAGTTTAGTGTCTTCAATTTACCTATGCTGAATGTCTTTGAATTGTAAGAAGCAAAGAGGAAACCCACACAAACACTGAGAGAACAGAAAAGGCCTCCTGGCTCAGCCAGAACTCAAACTGATTTAAAGCCACAGTGAAACCATTGAGCCACCATTTCACCCTAAGATACTTTTCAGGTAAATAATAATAAAGTACAATAGTCTCATGACATTTTCTCAATTTTCATTCAGATTTTTGTGTTGACTGCATACTAAAGCTCTATTCATCTCTGTTTTTCACAGTGGTATTCAAAGAAAATGCTTAAAGCTTTTGATTAAATTGGCCTATTTTCCTGAGACTCTTGAAAGGTCTTTAGATTCTTTGCATTATTTGGAGAACAATCACCATGCACTCTCAGAAAAAAAAATGGTACAAGAGCTGTCACTATTTACCCCTAATGGGCTCATACTGGTACCTTAAAATACATATTAGGTTACACTTTATTTTGATAGTCCACGTTAGACATTCTACTAACTATAAGTAACTTTGCAACTATATGTCAACTAATTCTCATTAATTTGCATGTCTACTAACTCTCAGAGTAGACTGTTAGGTTAGGTTTAGGGTTAGTAGAATAAGTTGACATATACTTGCAAAGTTTCTCATAGTCAGTATGTTGTGGACCCATCAAAATAAAGTGTTAGAAGATATTAAGCAGACAGTGTACTAATGACTGCTAGTTGACATGTAGCTGCAAAGTTACTTACTGTTAGTAGAATGTCTAAAGTGGACTATCAAAGTAAAGTGTTACCATATGTCTAAAATGCACATTTTAGTACTTTTTGAAAGGGTACTACCCCAGTGGCTGGTTTTGTACCAATTTTTTCTGCCATATTTCTAGTCCACCATTTTGAATTTCCTCTGTTTTAAGTCCTCCTTTAAGTTTCACCTTTACCAAGTTTGGCTGAGAGCATTTCCAGACCATGCTGGCCAAAAGTTATCCAAATCTTGATATACCAAACCATTCTTGTGCAAGTCTAACATTGGCTAAATCTCTGAAACTCAGTGTACAAATGTTCAGGAACATTGTGCTTCAAAGTTAGCCTTGGGAAGCTTATTAAATCTGGGGCCATGAATCAGTGAGGCGAACTCTACACCAACAGGTCACAAACCTTAAAGAGGAAGCACCTTTGCTTAATATCAGCGCTACACCCAGGCGCTAACTCAATTTCACACTCCTAAACTCAGGCCCTGTGCTTGGCCAACATCGCATCGGAGTACGCGCACCATCTGGTCCAGAGTTTGAGAGGACGCGGCTTGGGTTTTCACACTGATCCAATTAGGGCGTTTTTTAATTCATTAAGGATGTTCTGTTGTGTGTTAACTAGCTCAGCATGGCCAGCGGATCTGAAGCCACTTGCTGACCAGGATAGCTCATATCTTACACTGCTTGAACTCCTCGAATCCAGACAGTAGGGGGTATGGAAGAGCAAAGAGGAACTGCAGAGGTACCTCTTCAACTTCCTGTCTCTTAGAACTCTACACTTAGGGGCAGAGATGCATAGTATAGGGTTTCTCTGCAACACAAGCTCTAAAACAATAGAGAGCCGGTCCCAAAGGCGAGAAATATTGGAAACAGGAGGTCTGATCCGCTGCTGTGGAAATGTGAGCTGTTAGATGGTGAAAAACATGTTTTCAGACACTCGTCTAAATCCATGCCCACTGATCTCACTGTGCGCCTTGTCATTCAACACTTTGTCGAGTATCATATTCTTATGCTAAGGACAAATTGCATCTCTTCAAACAGTTAAGCAACACAGTGGACAGTGGGGGTTAACTGTAGCTCGAAAGTGTGGTTGTTTGAAATATGAATTTAAAACCATAAGTCCTTTGAAACTGTGTCATTAGGTTTGGACTCTGTTCAAATCCTCTTTAAACGATTCTTTAAAAATTCAGACAATTTGCAGCACTCAATCCTATCCCCCCTTGCTACAACCCTTCTAACAAAACCGAAAGTGCTTCAAACGGCGCAATATTAATGCACAACTGCGGCCTACGGGCAGATACAATAGCACAGTCCTTTATCAAGGAAGACTTCAAAAGTGGAGCCAATGCCTTCGGTTAGCTGCAAGAGAGGCCCACCATCAACCCCTCCTGCCGTATTAAAGCAGTTTTGTTTTTTTGAAAAGAGCATCTCATTTCATAGGGAGTTTTCCTGCATTAGAATTAAACCAATATGGTGTGAGTGTGTCACATTCCTGAGCACAGACCCAGTGGCTGCTCTTCATAATGAGGGAAAATTGGTTTCAACAGAGGACAAAAGATGAGTTTCTGCAAAAGTATTCTGCACTGATGCACACTCAATGTGGACACTTTGAATAAAAGTAGTTCATTAAGCAAAGGAACAGCTCACCTAAATATGAAAATTCTGTTAATATTTACCCATAATTTTTTAAAGAAATGTTACCCAGCCTTATAACAATAGTTCATTGTGAGCAAAAAAACCCATCATAAAAGAAGTCCATTTTTGAATTTCGACACAGATGAGGGCTATAGATGTAATCTTTTGCAGATGTAAATATTATCAGTGACTAATGGCTTAAAAATGACTTTAAAATGACAAAAACAGTCTCATGCTTTTAATACGTTTATGGTGGTTTTATGGTGCTTTTTATTCTTTTGATGTTTGACAGCCTCCTGATCTTTAGCATCTATGCCACACCACTGAGTTCAGTGCTAATATAATTTTTTAAATTAAGTATTCATATAAAACAGATTGTTGCAAATCAGTCCAGTGCAAGTTATTGTCATGTGTTTACCAGATGAGGAGAAATTGAATTTTAGTTTGTTCTGAACAAGGTAGCAGTAGCTTTACTGTAGCTGGTGCTAGCAACAACAAAGTCATGCATTTGATTCCTAGAGAGCAGGTAGATGTAACATTGGTATTAACTTACTATACAATGCACTCATTTGGTACTGGGGTGTATTTTGTAAAAATAACAGACATTTTCATTAATGTTCCATACAGAAAAAAATGTATTGAGTGATTTAAGTAAAAAGTAATGTAGGAGGAAAGTGTATATTTTGGTTGCTTTCATTATAGTGTGTTTGCTTCATAATCTAAAGATGTGTCTTATTTTTTTTTATTAACAGCATACTCAGTATATAATTTAAAAAATAATATTATAAAGCTTTTCTGTTTGCTATTAAATTTGTCATATGCCACATTTACAGTCTAGGTGTCAGGAACCTAACATTTGTCTGTGTGAATATTCAACATCCAACTTGTTTGTAATAAATTTAATTGACTTGGGCAACTGAGACAAAATTTCAAAGTTTAGCCAAAACATTTCCTGAATAAATGACCAAAGTGATGCACTGCAACTTGCTTTGAATAAAAGCACCTGCCATTTGAAGAAATGTAAATGTAGATTGTTTGTGTCTGATTGCAACAAGATGTGTGAGTGTTTCTTCCAACATCCTGTCAAATATCCTGTGAAAAACCTTAGTTGAAAGCCGTACAGAGCAGGAGTTCATTAATGGACCTGAACACCAGCATTGTGAAACATCCCTGCTGCTAGTAATCAGTTCTTTTCTCTTTCTCTTCCAAATGCTGTAAATCAAATAATCAAGAGAAACAAAGTAAGACACATGCACACGAAATACCGGCATATTGTAATCGCCAGCAAATACATATATGATAACACGCACAAAGGGCGTACGCAAGGGAGCTCTCATCTGATCCTGCTCTGCACAAGGCTTTGAATTAGCCTGGAACGTTGCATTTGATCCTCTGCACGA
>JAFVLL020009887.1:18510-33461 GCA_021397915.2 Tor tambroides | reverse complement strand
CACTTTATTTCGATAGTCCACTTTAGACATTCTACTAACAGTAAGTAACTTTGCAACTACATGTCAGCTAGCAGTCATTAGAGTATTAGTAGACTTTCTGCTTAATATCTTCTAACACTTTATTTTGATGGGTCCACAACATAAAACATACTGACTATAAAAAACTTTACAAGTATATGTCAACTTCTACTAACCCTAAACCTACCCTAACAATCTACTCTGAGAGTTAGTAGACGTAGTTGCAAATTAATGAGAAGTAGTTGACATGTAGTTACAAACTTACTCAGGGGCGAACTTACCCATTAGACAAAGGTAGGCGACTGCCTTGGGCCCCCAAAAGCCAAGGGCCCCCTAAAATGCTTTATACAAGAACGGTTGCTGTTTACGGTGTTTATTACCACGGCAACCGTCTGCGTGTCCGAGTTGAACGTGCTTCTTGTGTATCCTGCTTGTAGCAAATGAAAATATTATGCATCTGAAGCTGACTGGCGCACGAGCGCGAGGTCTCTCTTTCCCAGCGCGCACACACCTCTCTCTGCGTCTGCTCTGAGCTTTCAGTTAAAACACAGATATGTTGCTTCTCTAATTTTACCTGCAAGTATAGCCGAAATCACAGCACAGCTATTGTCTTTATCTTATGTGTAGCCTATTTGATTTTATCAGACGACGGCACGATTATAAATCAGGATTTTTGTGCAGATTAACATCTTGGAAGGGAGAGCTGGTTATGTAGTCTTAATTTGTCGCGTTTCAGTCAATATTTCATATTCATTCCGTTGTCTGACAACAGAAACAGTAAAATATACCAATGAAAACAGTTTTATTGAGAATTTAGCTGCATCAAAATATAGCATGTGGCACAGAGAGGCAAACAAATCTAATAATAAAAAATAAATGTACTTTTTGCAGAAGAAGTGAGCTGTGTCAGTAAATTGCTCAGTGCAAAGAAAGAGAAGTATTGGGAACTTGGTATTTCTATGTTCTTTTTTTTTTTCTTTTTCATGCATCTAATAGATATGAACAAGTTCTTTGAAAAACATCTATGACCTTTTGTCTAGTCTTCATGCTCTATGCTAACTATGGTTTCACTAACAATAAACATATTGCATCCATATTTGTCCATGCCCATGTTGATTAGAGTATTAAAAACTTGAAAAGTATTCATTTAAGGTACATTTAGAACAGATAAAAATGTGCGATTAAGTTGCGATTATTCGCGAGTTAAGTCAAGACAATCATGCGATTAAATATTTTAATCGATTGACAGCCCTAAGTTAAAATGACTAAAATTAAATGTAGGCTTACGCTGGTAACTCATCAGTGGACTTTCCTCGTCAATATAGGCTATATTTTTTCACACTTTTCTCATTCTCGCTAATTCAAGTTTTTATATAAATGAATCTCTGAAGGGAACCGACTGTCTTCAGAAAAGTTTTGATGGCATTTTCATTTTACCTGATATAAAGTATCATTTATGAGCTGAGCACTGCTTTGTTTACAGCCGTTACCGGGGAAACCGCTATATTTCTGTCGTTCCAAAAGCACCTCCTACTGGCAGAGAATGAATGTGCATTTTCAATAATCCAATCTGTAGTTTTTGTTCAGACCAATGCGAAAATCCACCCACATAAACCTGTTTTAAATAATACACTGAACAAAACTATGAACGCAACACTTTTTTCATGAGCTGAACTCAAAGATCTAAGACTTTTTCTATGTACACAAAAGGCCTATTTCTCTGAAATATTGTTCACAAATCTGTCTAAATCTGTGTTAGTGAGCACTTCTCCTTTGCCGAGATAATTCATCCACTTCACAGGTGTGGCATATGAAGATGCTGATTAGACAGCATGATTATTGCACAGGTGTGCCTTAGGCTGGCCACAATAAAAGGCCAATGTGATAAATTGTGAGGTTTATCATTTTATAATTTATTTAGTTTTTTGTTAAAGCTTGTATCTCAACGGTAAATCAATGCTTTTTCTTGGTCTACAACATGAAAGAATAAAAGTGTCTGCTAAATGAATAAATGTAAATGAAAGAATTATAACATGTACATGAAAAATGTAGAAACATTGGACACAACTATGGGGCACCATTGTGCAGCAGCAGGCATCACGACAAAAAAGGAACATCAAGGTTGATCTAGGTAAATGTGTGTAAATGTAAATGTGTAGGGCCCCATTCCTATATTTGCCTGGGGCCCCCAATTCACTAAATCCACCCCTGAACTTACTTATAGTTAGTAGAATGTCTAAAGTGGACTATCGAAATAAAGTGTAACCAATGGAAATGTGAAATGAACGCTCACTCGTTTTACTTGACAGTGTTGATCCAGTGGCGTTGCGATGTGGTTTTCCGATTAGCTGTGCCTAAAGCCCTTTATTTGAAGATTAAACATGTTTCTCTTAATAAATAATGTCTCATTAGGTTTACTTTATCAGTGAATAAAGTCATGATAGACCCGGCTGCACTGCTTTCAAACTGTTTTTCTATGTAAACAGCCGCGATACAGACGTCTTTTAGCGGGTTTGCCGCCTCCGATCGCCATGTTTAAAATGGCGGTAAAAAAAAAACGCTTCTCGAGAACCCGCGCTTTTTATCAATTTACTTCAGTGCAAATCACATAAATACATTCTGTCTGAACAGCCTTTACACTTTAATTCAGTTCACCTCCGCCCATTTCAAGTCCTTCACTGTAAAAAAAAAAAGTTGAGCCAACTTAAAATTTTAAGGCAACAAACTTCAGCAGATTTTTGAGTTTTCTCAACTTGTTGTTTTAAGTTTATACAACAAAAAGTTGAGAATCTCCTACAGAAATAAGTTGAGAGAACTCAAAAATCTGCAAAAAGCTGGTTGCCTTAAAATTTTAAGTTGGCTCAACTTTTTTATTTTTTACAGTGTTGTTACAGGTGGCCTATATTTATAGCCAACTACCTGTTCCGACCTGTAGGTGGCACTGTAACATTGAAAACATTCATTACCAAGAAATAGCATTTTAAACATTTTTTGGAATAAAATGCCAAATTTTAGCATGTTATGTATCTTAAATAAAAGCTACCAATATTCTAATATTTTCACATCATTTAAATAATTCAACAAAATTTACATTTACACATTTCAGATTGATAAATGTTTGTCTGGGATAAGCTTAAAACATTCAAATCCATAAATGGAATTTGAAAAGTATAAAAAATAAATGACGAAGTTAAGGTAAAAAGTTTCCAATACAGTTTTAATGAAACCTTCACATAACAAAAAGAAGAAAAAAAAAAAGTTTAAATCTGTTTTAATAAAAATCAGCAACTGACATAAAAGTTCAAAAATAAGATTGTGGGGTCTATCATACCTTTATAAGGCTATAATAACTTATAAAGTTATGATAGTGTGGGGGGGGGTATGTATGTGTCAAACTGTTGTGAATGGAGTTCCAGAAACATTTGGAACAATTTGTTTTGTTGTTGTTGTTGTTGTTTGTTTTGCCACTGTACCTTTAAGAAACACACCTCTCACATGATGTGAACTGCTCATGTGCTGCAGCCTGTTTGACTGTTTGACCCTTTGTCTGTTTAATCAGTCAAGGTTAGCTTCATTCAACTTCACCCATTGAGTTATTTTATTGTGTACATGATTTACCCTTTTTGCTGCCTTTGATAAGTGATTGTCATGTGACTGTTCCTGGATCTGAGTACCCATGAGCAAAGATGGCAGAGTCCAGGGGCCGTTTGCATAAACTGCTTAAACTTGTCTTTAAAAATTAGTCATGTAACTTTAAGACTGGTCATATCTTTTTTAAATCAGTTACAAAAAGGTAGGCTGGCCCAATTTGAATTAGAAAAGTAACAATGCTTAACACTTAGCTGACTGCTAGTTCCCTGTTGAAAAATCCAGCATATGCTGGTTAGGTATGTTTTGAAGCATGGCTGCTGGTTTGAGCTGGTTAAAGCTGGTCATGTGCTGGTCCTAAGATGGTCCTGAGCAGGAGCTAGTTACTTAGGACCAGCACATGACCAGCTAAGAACCAGCTTAAACCAGCTCAAACCAGCAGCCATGCTTCAAAACATACCTAACCAGCATATGCTGTTTTTTTCAACAGGGTTGGTCAAACTAGTTCTTAAGACACAACATAAGTGACTATGTTTATGCAACTGGCCCCAGGTTGCACAGGATCTTAATCAGGTCATTAAGAATGTATGGAAGCCTGTTTCCACCACCAAATAAAAAAGAAAAAGAAAAAAGATAATTGTTACTTTTTATCTACAATCTTTTTTTTTCTCTCGCAATTGTGCGTTTAGAGCTTACAAAACAGAATTTTTTCTCAGAATTGCGTGATATAAACTCACAGTTGCAAGTTATAAAATCAGAATTGCGGGATATAAACTTGTAATCATGAGAAATAAAGTCATAATTGTGAAATATAAACGGTCAATTCTGACTTTCTTTTTCCTCTTGCAATTGCGAGTTTATCTTGCAATTCTGACATTTTCCTCTCAGTTCTGACTTCTTTTCTCAGAATTGTGAGATATAAACTTGCAATTGCAAATTATGAAGTGCAGTTCTGAGGAAAAAATACTTCCCTATATGCACCTTTTTCTTCAACGTGGAAAGTAAGACTACTTAGTCGCTATAGGGAAATAATGAGAAGAATAACAATGTGCAGTAAACAGTAAAACTGTTTGCACTACAAACCAGTGTGTCCATAATTAAGATAATACATTAAAATAATATGGAAAGACACACCAATTTTAATATCAAGCAGCAAAATAAGCTGTTTTGTACAGCTAAAAATAGCTGGATGCAGATGAGACCGGAAGCTAGACCCATAGAATTTACAAATGGCCGCGCCTGCTTTTATGGGAAGAAAAAGGTGGATAGGCTAATTGCGTTTATAGCTTATCTCAAAATTCTGACTTGCAGACTCACAGTTGAGTTTATATCTAGGGATTCTGAGACAAGAATTGTGAGATTAAAAGTAAGAATTGTGAGATAAAAAGTCGCAGTTACCTTTTTTTATTGAGTGGTGGAAACGCTACGTATTTCACCTTATTTTTAATAAATCGCGGATGGCCATTTGTAGCTTGTGCAAAGCTTCCGGTGTAATTCCCTAACAGTTATTTTAGCTGTACAAAAACAGTTCGTTATGCTGCTTGATATTGCAAACTGGAATTTTAATTAACTGGCATTCACATATCATTTTAATTCATTATAAGAATCATAAACACTGGTTTAGAGCATTTTAGCCTTTACTGCACTTTGTTATTCCTTTAGTTATTTACCAATAGCGGCTAACTGAAGTAGAAAAGTTTCGCACATTCAAAGAAAATAGGTTATTTCCCTGTTTAAGGTAGTTGTAGAGGTTAAGGAGTCCTTTTTACAGCTTGGTTTCAATAAATGGTTTGAGAGCTGGGCATAATGTAACAATTTTTGACTTTCTCAGTTTGTGTAGGCTAAATCCACATGGGGTTCAGAATATATTTTTTTATCCACAGTAATTTCACACTTGTCTAGTACAAATATGTCACGTTGTTTTATAATTAGGCTACAGTTTTTCTTTATTTACCCTCAAAAAATTAAGTGAAATGTGACAACATGCCCCGTAGGTGGGGTACATTATAACATCTGAGGGGCTCGTTGTAACATGACCATGACATCTTAAAATGTTATCTGATCTCATTAAAAAAATAGGCTATACAAGACAAACTAAAATATTTTGTCAATAAAATTAATATATATATATACACTATAGTGCCAAAAGTATTGGGTCGCCCCCTTCTAATGAACAGGTTTGACTACTTTAGTCATTTCTATGAGTACAAATCTTAATGTTAAAGCATATAATGATATTCTAGGAAATTGTGTGCTTCAATATTATAGCAACAGTTTGACAGGACCCTTTCTATTCTAACATGACAATGCTCTGTGTATAAAGAGCAAGTGTTCAAAAGAAAATGATTACTGAGCTGGAAGTGGAAGAACTTGACTGGTCTGCATAAAACCAAGTCCTAATCCCAGTTGAACACTGGTTTGGTGTGACTGTAATGCAGACCTTGAGCCAAAACTCATCACCAAACACCAATGACTCTGCACATACACTATATAGACAAAAGTATTGTGGACACCCCCTTCTTTAGAACAGAAAAAACGCACTTCAGATCTGTGGTAAATAAATGATGGGAACATAATTCATGTATTTAAAAAATTGTATTTCCATCTCTGTTGCAACAGTTTTGGAAGTGTCTAAAATGACTGAACCCATATGTACAAGTCATTGGTGTTTGGTGATGAGTTTTTGGCTCAAGGTCTGCATTTACAGTCACATCAACAGTAGGCTATAGACATCATCCTCTTTTTTCTCAAAGAATGTAGGGAAGATACGAATTCTCAAAGTTTCTGAATTCCCACATGCATTTATTTTAACCAAATCTTATTTTAAGCATTCGGGGATTTATAAAAATAATTATTTGGACCCCTGCCATATTTCCGTATCCTTCCTTATCAAGACCACACAGCAATAACAACTGAATATAGCCCTTCACGTCGTTTAGATGAATGCATCTCGCGCGTGGAGCGGGATATATCAAGAAGCTCGGGAAGCGCGCGCTCAGCTGATCAGCGCGGGAAGCTGCACTCGCGTGCACGAGGATCTCACATCTTTCATCTCTGACTGAAAATACCAAAGAAATTCGACCGCTGCCCCCGAAATCTCGTTTTCATGACTTGAATCTTATTTTTTTGTGTGTAAAGTTTAAGTGTTTTAAATGTTTTATGTTAAACAAATGTTTTAGCTTATGTCCTGCAGAAATAACGATCGTTTGTTATCTGAGGAGAACTGACGCACGAACGGACGCGCGCGAGCTTATCAGGAGGCGTCAAGTCCGAGCGTCGTTTATTCTTAGTTGGATATCGCACCTGAGCGCACAGTTTTGCGGTAATATTACGGTGATCTGTGGAAGCATGTGAAGCTGTCATATTCCAGGAATGGATCTCCAAAGGTGTCAAAAAACTACAGGTAAATAATTAAAATGAAACACATCGGTGCAGGGTTTAAAATTGTTCATTTTTGCAACATGACTAAATGTAAATGTAATGTAACATACTAATTCACATGGCATGTAGTTGTGAGCATATTATATAAGATTTAACTTTTTCCATTTGGAAATAAAAAGCATACGCTATAATTATGCAAAATATTAATAGCCGTTTTTAGGTAAAAACAGTTATGGACTAGTCAGGTGGCTGTTTTAGTTAATGTATAACTAATTTTGTGTCCTGTTGTCTATAATAATCCATTATTTAATGTAATTTATGTCGTGTACTGGCTGAAAAACACAGGATATATTTAGTAGCCTAAAGAGAAAGACAAAGTGGGATATTTAATTGGAAGGCTATCTTTTTTAATTGCTTAATTAAATACATTTAAGCGGACTGATCAATTGAGAGTCTTTTTAAGTGTAGGAAACTCTAGGGTTTGATTTGATCTCAGCTGGGTTTCTGTAGTGCTGTTCTTTCTCAGTTTAAGATGCTGTGATACTCTGTGTGGGATGAAGACAGACACGATTTGGATGGATCTCTCTGTAATCTAAACGGCAGAACAACCCTGCAGTACTTCACTTTTATTGTAATTCATTCATCTGAGCGTTGGACAGCAAAATTAATTCTGCATCCTTTGTTAGATAATCTCTTCGAGATCAAATAGTTGTGTTGTTGGCTCAGTAAAGATCAATTAAACCAATATTTGCTAGGGCAAAAGTCAATGAGCTGTAGAAACCAGACGGACAAGGTAAAGTCCTTGTTTATCCAAAGTTGCAGATCAGACTTGTAAGCAGAATTGACAATCCAGCAGCGCGTGACCTTAAAATTGCAGGGCAAGTAAAATGCATGACTTTGGATTCATAATCAGTTTTGATAAAAGGGCTGTTTACATTTAATCACTTAATGCATTTTGAGTAAAGCACATTCCATTTTCACTTGGCCATATTGCTGCTTTTATTTGTACGTGCTTCAGCAGAACAGATTTAAACCCAGTCTACTGTTCTCTCGCAATATGCAAACAAATCAGAATTCACATTTTCTGTTGCATGCTCCATATAGCAATTATTGTTTGAGATTTGTGATTGCTCTATCCATGTGTCTTATCCATGATTGCTTACTTGCATGCGGGTTGTGAGATTCCCAAACTTTTGTATGCTGACATAAACCCATTAGGGGCAGGTTAGCAACCATTTACACTTGTATTTGTCTCAAATGCATGAACTGACCAAGTGAAAACACTCATATTCTATACATTACATAACGTTTAAAATGCCAGTTTCTAAAATTTTGTGGTGTGCATTGAACTGTCATACTAACATTGAGTCTGAATTCAGTCATGTGGAAATCAGGGCTACAGTCCACCATTAATACACCCAAAACAAGTCTACAATTATTATGTATAAAAATTGACACTCACATGGTGTATCTTTAGGTTTTACTTCAACCAAGACAAAAAAAGGCAGGTGTAGATGTGACATTTTCAAAATTACAAGCTTGGTTGCTAACTTATATTTCCTTGTTTTTGTCAATGCTCACAGGTTTCTCATTAAACTGCAGACTCTATCTTCATAAGCCTTTTCCCAGTGAATAAACACTACAAACTACACTGCCAAAATGGACACAAAATGGACATTTATGCCCAGTTCCAACATGTCCCTCCCTGACCGCCTGCTCAATGATAGTTTCTTCCCCGGGAACGAGTCTGACTTTGGTCTGGAGATTTACCCTCACAATAGCACCCACCCTGGCTTCGACCAAACCAGCTCAGCAGTCATCACATTTGTGTACTTCGTCGTCTGCGCGGTGGGGCTTTGTGGGAACGCCCTGGTCATTTACGTCATCCTGCGCTACGCCAAGATGAAGACCGTCACGAACATCTACATTCTGAACCTGGCCGTGGCGGATGTCCTGTGCATGTTGAGCTTGCCTTTCATCGCCATTCAGCTCTCGCTGCTCCACTGGCCCTTTGGATCTGCGATATGCCGCGTCGTCCTAACCGTGGACTCCATGAACCAGTTCACCAGCATCTTCTTTCTGACAGTCATGAGCTTCGATCGATACTTGGCCGTTGTGCATCCGATCAAATCCACCAAATGGCGAAAGCCACGCATGGCCAAAACCATCAGTCTGGCCATGTGGGGCGTTTCTTTGCTGGTTAACCTGCCGATTATGATCTACAGCGGCGTGAACGCCAAAAAGAACGAGGCCCGGACTTGTACCATGTTGTGGCCGGAGCCACAGAACACCTACTACACCGTTTTCATCTTCTACACCTTCTTCTTGGGGTTTTTCTTACCACTGATAGTCATCTCCATGTGCTATCTGCTGATCGTAATAAAGGTGAAATCCTCCGGCATGCGAGTCGGCTCCACCAAACGAAAGCGTTCTGAGCGGAAAGTCACCCGTATGGTGTCTATCGTAGTAGTGGTGTTCGTCTTATGCTGGTTACCTTTCTACGTATTCAACGTGACGTCTGTGACCGGAACCGTTCCCACTACAACTGTGCTGAAGAGCACCTTTGACTTCGTTGTGGTGCTGGGTTACGCCAACAGCTGCGCCAACCCCATCCTCTACGCCTTCTTGTCGGACAACTTCAAGAAGAGCTTCCAAAACGTCCTGTGTCTTAAAAGAGTCGGCGGCTTGGATGAGATCGAGCGCAGCGACAGTCGGCAGGACAGGACTCGAATGGTCAACGACGTCATGACGGAAACGCATAACGCCACGCTGCTCAACGGAGACCTTCAGACCAGCATCTGAGAAGAAGATAAAAGTCTGAGATTAGATGTTACATGAAATTGGTCCATTAAAATTCTCAGATTACCTGCGCTGGGAGAGATGTAGTAGAACAACAATAAATATCTAAACGCAACCCAAACCACATTTTTAGGACATCTGTGTGTGTCCTTTTGGGTGAGCTCGATCTGACTGATGTATTTAAGCGATGCGCAAACGAATGTCATTTACTGTAAATAACTCTAGTTGCTTTGTTTGGTGTTACTGTCTGAAGAAATTCTAAAGCTGTTGTGTTATTATGAGTGTATGTTCACTTCAGTGCCAAAATTGTCTTTAAAGTTCAAAGATAAGTCATGGCCCTCATTAGATAAACATGATTTCATTCTGTTTGTGGAAACACAAGGCCCAGCTTGTTAGAGGCTTCTTATTATTCAAGGCTTTTTGTGATGATGAATACAAGATGAGTGAGGGATGCTCGACAAGGCCACATCGCTGAATAGAAAATGTCTCCAAAATCTAAACAAAGATGTAAATTTCTGTGGCATATTTATTTGTTGTTATACTTAGAATACCATGTTTACATTTAAAAATCTTCCCTCGTAATATCCCTCGCCTCTGGTTCCCAGTAGAGTTTTATTTTGGTAGAGGAAATGTACATAATGTTCAGTGGAGAGGGGGAGGAAAAGATGGGCTCTGTTACAAAACTTAGTGATGGCTAAGTTTCTTCAGGCTGCTCCAAAAAGTGTAGGCAGCACCATTAAGATACCTCCTTCTTGGCCAGATTTCTAAGGCAGTATTTATACAGTATCCTTCATGAAAAAGGCAATACTAAAATGCACAGTGAAAAAAAATTAAATTAAAATGAACTACTTTATCCATATTTTGTGTGTTATGTGTTTTTATGCTTACTAGAGGATTGTTGTTACCAGTGTAACATACTAATGCCGAATTCACAATGCTATCTCACAACCAATTCGTACGAATGGCTAATTCGTACAACCTCACTCATACGATTCTGTACGATTTGTCTAGACCCCAATGCTCACGACCAATTCGTACGTATTTTACGAGATGGCTAATTCGTACGATTTGTCTACACCCCAGTGACGGGTAGGTTTAGGGGCGGGGTTAGGTCTAGGTCATTCATACGAATTGTGCAACTCGTAAAATAAATGTGATTTAGCAAAAAAGGTTGTACGAATGACGAGTGAGGTCGTACGAAATAGCCACCTCGTAAAATATGTACGAATTGCTGTGAGATCAGGCTGAGACCCCAGGTTTAGGAGCAGGGTTAGGTGTAGGTCATTCGTACGAATTCATATGAATTGGGGAACTCGTAAAATATGTACGATTTACCACAATTCATATGGATTAGCCGCCTCATAAAATATGTACGAATTATCATGGGATCAGGTTGGAATTCTATAGGAATCAGGAGTTATAGCTTTAAATGCACACTAGGTTTTGAAACAGAGCTGTAGTCCAATCTTTAGTTTAGTTTAGAGCTTAATCGTTATCTGACCTAGAGAAAGTTTCTTTGTATTATGTTCTAATTGTGCAAATGAAGTATGAAGTAACCATATGGCCATTGGCTGTAATAAATTCAAATTCATCAGCTGGTAAATGAGATGCAAAGAAATCCTCGTTCCTGCTGTTACACAAACAACCTTGCTCACTCACCTCAGTCATAGCAATGAGGGTCAAGGGGCAGTGAGACAGACGAAGATAACAGGGCATGCAGTTCACTCGTATTCAAACAAGTGCATAATTGTGCAGTTCTTCTTCTCAAAAATATACCTCATTATATAACACAAGATCCATCATTGTGACGAATGCATCCCGTCACAATAATGCGGAAGCATCACTGCAGATGGACTGTTCTGTAGTGACAATGAATAGCATCAGCAGTCACGCTTTACATTTGCATTGCTTGGAGGACTTTAAAAACAATTATTTATTCTAGCAAGGCTGATAAAACGACGCTGCAAGTGCCTTAAATAATCACTCAAAAAGACACAGAATGAGAGACGCAGAAACCGTGTGCATTCATTCACAGAGCTTTAACAATAACCCCTCCACCTGAATGTATAATCAATTCATCTGCTATTATATGCTTGTAAATAAGATGCTAATTGAAAACCGCTATCGCTCACAGAGCTGTATAATGTGTATATATTGAGCTGGCATTAACAGAACGTATTAAGCTCTTGCCCGTTTGAGGGGTTTAGATCATTTTAACATTTGCGAAGGGCTAAAACTGAACTTGTTTACTTTAGTCTGTCTGATTTCCAAGGGCCAGAATCAGATCTGTTATGCTGCAAGTGTTGTAAAGTGAATGAGTTCACGTTTTTAAGTGTAAACAGTTTTTTTTCTAGCATGGAAACAAACATATTTTGAAACCTGGGGAAGTATTGATGACAGCAAAGTGGTTATCGCAGTATTCGTCAAGTACTTTGAATTCAGTTCAATGTGCCTTTGACCGTCAGGCAGAATAGTGTGTGTTAGTGTATCGTGTTTTAGTGTTGTATCTTATGTCAGGCTGCCTAGAGTCCCTTGTCTGATGGTGTGGGTACAATATAGCATTACCTTTATATTAATAACAAGATGTCCATCATTCATCATACCAAATGTCTGTGTTATTAAAAAAATAGTTCACCCAAAAATGAATATTTCCAATATGTTGATGAGTTTGTTTCTTCATTAGATTTGTAGAAATGTAGCATTGCATCACTTGTTCACCAATGGATGCTCTGCAGTGAATGGGTGCCGTCAGAATGAGAGTCCAAACAGCTGATAAAAACATCACAATAATCCACAAGTAATCCACACCACTCCAGTCCATCAGTTAACATCTGGAGAAGACTAAATCTGAAACAAATCCATCATTAAGAAGTTTAGAACTAAAACACGAGTCCATAATCCATAATAACGCTTCCTCCAGTGAAAAAGTCCATCTCCTGTTGTCTCTCACATCAAAATCCAGCCACATATTTGTTTAGAGCTGTTTTAAGGCTGTTGATCTGTGCAGATTTCTCTCCTGATTCAGCCCAGACCACTTTTTAGCCACAGGCAATGGTTTGAAGTTGAAACATCTTAATGATGGATTTGTTTCAGCTTTTGTCTTCTCCAGATGTTAAGTGATGGACTGGAGTGGTGTGGATTATTGTGATGTTTTTATCAGCTGTTTGGACTCTCATTCTGACGGCACCCATTCACTGCAGAGCATCCATTGATGAGACAGTGATGCAATGCTACATTTCTACAAATCTGATGAAGAAACAAACTCATCTACATCTTCGGATGGCCTGAGGGTGTGGACATTTTCATTTTGTGTGGATGAACCATTCTGTTAAGTCTGGAAGAATGACTCATTCCTCACCTTCTTCAATAGTTGCTTGAATGAAAGCTGTGTATTGTGTGCTGCTTTTCTCTTACAGTGTGTGTGTGTGTGTGTGTGTGTTTGTGTGTGTCATCATAAGGATGTAGCATAGCTCAATGTCAGGCTGTGCCTGTCATTCCCCTCGTTGCTAAGCTGCCACAGCTCAATTTTTGCCTAGTTATTTATTGTAAAGATCCAATTTATTACAACTCACCCAAGCAGAATAATCCTCAGGTCTAATTAAATGATTCCTCAAACACTCTTATTGGCAGGTCATTTGTGGAGAAAGCGCGATTGCGTTTTAATTAAATTGTACAAAGTTGCAAACCCATTTTTAATGCTTCTTTCTTTAAGTAGAAGGTCTCATTTGTTAACACGAGTTAATGCATTATCTAACATAGCCTAGTGATTTATTTATTAATATGGGTTAATGCATTAATAGAAACAGTTATTTGTGTTTGTGTTAGTTCACGGTGCATTAACTAATGCTGACACAATTTTTAATTTTAAAACATATCAGTAAGTGTTGAAATTAACGATTAAGTGGTATGCATTTAACATAAGAGTTGCTTTAAAACTTCAACCAAATTACAAAATATTACAAATGACCAAACTGTAATATTATTTCATTTGTGAGGTGCAACTAAGTGATAATTAATTATCATGAAGTTAATATATGCATGCATTTGTGATTAAAAGTGGCTGGTAATGACTTTCACTGGGAAATGATCATTTAAAATAATCCGCAGTGTATATTACTGAGAAATCTGAGTCAAATTTACCCTTCAGCACAACTGACTAACTGTAATGACACATAAGAAAATCTTGACATATAAACATGTATGACAAAGCAGGCGCCCCCCTTTTTTTTTCAATCAAATTGTTGCAAAATGTCTCCCTCTGTTGTCCAGTTTGGGTTTTGTTTTATATTAAAAAAGTGAAGGACTGTGGACTTGTGTTCAGGCTTTGTATCTTTTGCCTTGTATATGGATTAAGCCTCATGTTCATGACCTGTAATTATTGACAATTGTTGAGAAACGTGATCAAGTATCCGCCAACCTTTTTCAGTGTTGTTATTGACAAAAAAAGTATAAAATGCATTACATTCATTTACCAAACAAATAAAGGCTAATGTGTGAACAATGCTCAGTTTGATTTGTGTGTGTGCAGTAATGCTCAAATGAGCTCGGTACACTCGGTACAACCTATATGAATGTAATGCAAATCTGCGTGCTAATTGTTTTCAGTTTATGATAGTATTATTTACTATATTTGATCAAATTGTATTGCAAAAATATTATTGCAAATTCAAATCGCTGTTTTCTATGTGAATCTATTGTAAAAATGTATTGTATTCCAAGCTGAATTTTCAGCATCATTACTCCAGTCTTCAGTGTCACATGATCTTCAGAAATCATTCTAATATGCTGATTTGCTGCTCAAGAAACATTTCTGATTATTATCAATGTTGAAAACAGTTGTGTTGCCGAATATGTATGTGCCACTATTTCTTTTTCAGGATTCACAGATCAATAAAAAGTTCAAAAGAACAGCATTTATTTAAAATAAAGTTGTGTAATTTAATGCACCCTTGATGAATAAAAAATCATTTCTTTTTCAAAAATTACTGATCCAAATGTTTTTGAGTGGTAGCATATGTATAATAAGTTTATTGCAAAATATAATCAACAGTAAATGTGACCCTGGAGCACAAAAGCAGTCTTAAGTCGCTGGGGTATATTTGTAACAGTAGCCAAAAATACATTGTATGGCTCAAAATTATCCATTTTTCTTTTATGCCAAAAAT
>JAFVLL020009887.1:8510-13510 GCA_021397915.2 Tor tambroides | reverse complement strand
CTCAAGAGAGCCAAACACCAGCAACAGCTGGACACCAAGAAACAACAGTCCAACAAACACGGACAATCCTCCGAAGGTGATTCATACTCAGCTACACTATGAGGGATCGCAAAACATATTCAACATTTCTCCAAAAATATTGAATGTTTTTGGTTTAACTTTTGTTTAATCTATTTATCATTTTATATTATGGCAGTGTTAATAAACACACACACACACACACACACATATATATAAATATATATATATATATATATAATATATATATACACACACACACACACATACATATATATATATATATATATATACACACACACACACACACACACACACACACATATATACATACACACACACACACACACACACATATATATATATATATATACACATATACATATATAGGGGGAAAAAATGTTTTGACAAAAAGAGACAATAACAAATAAAATAATTCAAGGTCATATTAATTTATTTTTGTCATAACATTATTTTTACATACAAAATTTTAGTTAAAAATGTTGATTATTTTGACATTTTGTTTTGAACATATTACTTATAGTTCTACATACTTAAAACATTGAACATGATTTTGGTGTAACTTAGAATGATGTTCAAAACTTTCATCTAATTTAAATGTAACGTAATTTTTTTGTGTATGTATAATTATTAATAGTATTATTTGTATAATGAAAATATATATGGACAGTAGCCTACGTCTGTACACTACACCATTTAGAATGACTTTCATTTATCTAAATGTCATTTGTTGTAGGCCTATATTAAATTAACAACTGAACATTTAAATTAATTAAATTTTTTTTTAATGTGAAAATATTTGTTTTATTTTTACAGTATTTCCTGGTTCAAATGATATTTTCTTGATTTAGTTTTGCGGTCTCAGATTGTGAACCCTCTGTATTGAAAGTGTTTATGGCATTTCTGTCTGTATGTGTTTGTTGCAGATTCTCTGATGGCTCGAGCGGATGAAGCGTCTCAGGAGGGCAGCGTGACTCAGGAGCGGCCGAAGGCCACAGAAACCTGCATCTACTGCTTCTCCGAGCGCACAGACCCGCTCCAGACGCACAGCGATAAGAGCCGAGCGCTCAGGATCATCTGCTCACCGACTCAGACCAGCATGTGAACATATAACTGTACCGCGTGTCACTCCTCAACAATTCCTATGGAAAAATAACTTCAGCTTAGTTTTAATAAATGCTGTATTTTATAGAGCACAACACACTTTGAAGGCCTCTTGACTCTGAAAGTACCTCTCATTCAATTTCATAAAATAATTATATTATTAATTATATTATGTGTGTGTATATATATATAGAGAGAGAGAGAGAGAGAGAGTTATATTTATAAAGTTATACATTTACATATACACACACACACTATAAAACTATAGTATATGTTACACTATAAAACTATTGTAGTATATATATAAATATATATAGTTGCTGCTTCCCTCTCCTGTAAAATAAAGGCAAAAAAAGACCGTAAATAAAAGTTATCTAAAACTTCAAGTCACTTGGTCGCTATTGAGCAGATCTGCACTTTCTGGTTTCCACGGTAACTGTGACTTCTCTGATTGGTGGAACTCGCTTGAGAATTAAGAGGAATAGACACTGATCTATAACAGATATATAGATATTCAGCTATTAAACATGACTTTGTGGTTTAGAAACATATTTCATCATTTAACAACACTGGAGTACAAAGTATCTTGAAAGGTTCATAAAAACCAACTTTTCAATGGAGAAAAATTAAGATTTATCTTCCAGAACCTTCTGTTCTACAGTTTAAGATACAGGTGAATAAAATATATATGACCATACTCACATATACCAGCATACTACAGGCCTTATATATATATATATTGGTGATGTCAAACAACTTTTTTTTTTTTTTAAAGAAGTTTCTTATGCTCATCAAGGCTGCATTTATTTGATTAGAAATACAGTAATTGAAATCTTTTGTAAAATTACACAATACTGTTCAGAAGTTTGAGGTCAGTACATTTTTTTTTTTTTAAAGAAATTAATACTTTTATTCAGCAAGGATGTCTTAAATTGATAAAAAGTGATCAAAGTAAAGACTTACATTGTTATAAAATATTTCTTTTGAACTTTTTATTCAAAGAAAAAAGTATCGGAGGTTCTAAAAAAAAATTAGCAGCAACTGTTTCAATACTGATAATAAATCAGGATATTAGACTGATTTCTGAAGATCATGTGACACTGAAGACTGGAGTAATGATGCTGAAAATACAGCGCTGCATCACAGGAATAAACTGCGTTTTAAAGTGAATTAAAATAGAAACCATTATTTTGTTGTAAAAATATTCCACAATATTACTTTTCTGCATTTTTGATCAAATAAATGCAGCCTTGATGAGCAAAAGAGACTTCTTTAAAAAAAAAAAAAAAAAAAAAAAATTATAGCAATACCAAACTTTTGAACGCCTGTGGTAAAAAAAAAAAAAAAAAAAGAAAATATTTATGTCTTTAAATGTATTTATATATAATATAAATTATTTAATACACAAATAACATTTTTCTTAAATACACGTGTGTGTGTGTAATATATATATATATATATATATACACACACACACACACACACACACACACACACAGTACACACACACATTATGTAAACAAAAACATGCAATTGGATGCAATTAATCGTGATTAATCGTTTGACATCACTAATACATACATACACACACATACATTTCCAGAACAGAAAGCCAGATTGTAAACTCTGGTTTGATTTTGTTGATATATTAAGTTTTATATAGAGTATTTTTAATTTTTCTTTTTATCACTCCATGAATCAGAAAATACTGTTAACAGACAAACAAAAATACATTTTCACCATGTTTTTAGGAATGAAGTGCTGTATAAAGCATTGCAGGTGAATGTTATAAACCCCCTCAATAAAAACCTTCACAGGAATAATGTAAGTGCTGCAGAAGCCTTTAAGATGAGGATCGATACTGAAACCTATAGATGCAAATACATAAACTGCAATAAACACTAAAAATGTATATTTGGGATATTTTTTTCCTCACTTTTCTGCAAGAGGACATGTTATGGAAGCAAAAGAGCCCGAAATCTGGATGAAAAGCAATGGTTTTGCCTGTAGCGTCTCGCTTTAAGAGTTTCATCTGATGTTTTTTCATCAGAAATAAAGATGGCCTACAAACGAGCATAAGAGATGCTGAATGCAGAGAATGTTAAAAACCAGAACAAAGGATTCAGAGAACCACGAAAAGACAAATTAATTAAGAGAGAAAAACGCAAACTGGCTCAAAACAAAAAGACTTCAGAGAAACGAATGCTGAACTTCATCCGGTCGAGAACCAATCACACGACACCGCTTTTTCTTCATCTTTTTTTTTCCATTGATTTCTTTTACATACATTACATACATACATACTATACATAGATACATAATTAACATTTATAAAATCCTCCCCAAAGTCTTTTAGCATCCAGTTTAAACAGCATGCCAAGTTTGAGTACTGATTCAGTACACACACATACACACACACACACTAACACCACCAACACACAGGTGCACACATACCTGCATGCGCGCACACACACACACACACACACACACACACACACGTGGCTGAGGATAACACTGCTGAATCAAGCCGTGGTGGCGACAGGCATCACACAAAAGGAAAACGTCTTCATTCACAATGCATCTGAAACACGACGGAACTGGCAACCCAAACCAAGTCCAATCAAAGCCTGAAGATGTGACGAAGCACAAACACCTTCTTTCCATTCACACCGAAGCACATGAAGAGAGACGAGATGAGGGTATAGGACACGGAAACAGAAAGCAATGACTTATAAAAATAGATTTATATATAGATTTGCGTGTGCGAGTGACATTTTTTAACCCAAAGAAAAAGACGAGGAGAACGAGGGCAGTGAACAAAAACACAAATCAAAAGTGCTGGACGAGGACAGGATTTCCAAACTCAAGCGACGATATAGGTTTAAGCTGAAGTCAATAACACCATTCTGTTGCATTCAGTACATCGATAATGCATACGAAGAAACAAAAAAGGAATATTTTCCCTCATATTCCTCTCGGAAAATCATCGGAGGAGGATGAGAATACGCGACGCACGTGAATGTTTGCGATTGGTTCTGGGAGAAACGCAACAGAGTGAAATGCGAGTGCTGAGATGTCAGTCTGTGTGTCTGTAGCGAGGTTCCTCCATCAGCTCCTCCGCTTTCTGTCAAGTATGCTCTGTGCTCAGTGCAGATTGGTTTAGCTGTGCCATTTTTTTTCTTCTTTTTTTATATGACATGTTGTTGATTTGATTTTCATTAGTGAGAAGGCTGCGTCTGTATGTGGTAACGCTCTTCTGTTCTCGCCAGCTCTCGTGGGACGAGCAGGGGTCAGGCTGGACGCCACTCATATGATCCTCTCTTCACAGCTTTGACTCGGCCGCTCCTGCATCGCCGTTATTCGTATTCAAGGAAATGCTTATGGTAAAATAACAAGTACCTGCAAAACAGGAACACACATTTTTTAGAAACAACAGTAAAAAAATAAAAAATGCAGAGGTGTTTTAATATCTTTGACATACTTTCATGGTTATTAATCATTTTTACTTTTATAAATTTTAGTTTTTATTTTAATTTTAGTTACTACATGGTTATATATAGTTAATATAGATTTTACAATTTTTCTAATTTTTTTTTTTTTTTTTTTACAAATAAAGTAAAACATTTTTAAATGTTATTTCAATAAATGTTTTTTATTTCAAGTAATGTTTTTTTCAACAAATGAAATTTAATAAAATATATATATATACACATACATACATATACATATTAGTGCTATCAAATGATTCATTGCATCCAAAATAAAGTTTGTTTACACATAATGAGTGTTTACTGTGTTTATTATGTATATATAAATACAAACGCTTGCATGTACATATTTAAGAAAAATGTTGTTAT
>JAFVLL020009886.1:0-79361 GCA_021397915.2 Tor tambroides | reverse complement strand
GTGACAACTGCTATAGTATTTATTTCACACTTTCTGGAATGTTCCCTGCGCTCCTCATCAATGTTATGACAGGGCAGCAGTGACACCCTGCATCCTCTTAGGGATTATCAAGTCGTGTCATCTCATGTTCTCTGATCCCGTCTCCAAATTTGACAACTAATTCCGTTTAACAGCGGTCCGATTCTCCACCGTTCCATCTCTGTCACATCATTAATCTCATTATTGACAGTGAGAGATACCCCTCTTGCTTCTGCAGCAATCCCCCAGGGGCTCATCCTCTGATTCCCAGTGGGACGGCACAGCTGCCATTAAATGCTTCTCCGGTAAACCAGCAACACTTAACACCGCTATCAAACTAGTGTTAAGGCAGCGTAGAATCTCATGGGACAAAACAAGTGTGGCAGAGATGGATTGTGGCATAGCTCCGGAACACTCTCTTGGCAGGGACTGGATCAAAGGGAATTGTGAGTTGTGGACTATTGTCTGGTTGTACTCTGCATGTCTATCTTTTTCTAAACAGTTCCATCAATGATTCTAAGTGCCAGTGCTATGGGCCAGCTGTTTAACAGGCATTCCTGAAACCATATATGAAGGCAGAGCAATCATATCATAGTTGGCAACAAACACAAGGCCAAATGGAGACAAGGGGATGCAGTTTAACTCCCCAGTCAAAATCACATGTAATTTATGAATGAATGATTCAATGACCCACTCTGAGATTTACCTAGGCTACTTGTTTCATTACTGAATGAATCAGCATTTTTGAACAAATCTCTTGAATGATTCAAAGACATTTTAACAGCCCCTTTTCGCCACCTACTGGCGTAACAATGTAATCGATAAATTTGAAGTGTCAAATTTATTTCAAAAGGTGATTTACTCTGTTTTGAACATACAGTACACATCAGTTTATATCCAAACTATAAACTTTTATCCCAGTACTTCTGTGATTATTTTGAATGTTTCTTACAGAAATAATGATAGGCGTGGTAGAAAATACAGTGAAGCTGTTTCATTCATTTACATGACAGCTGCTGCTTATACTTAGTTTTTTCGGATTCTGACTGCAAGTGTAGACAAACTTTGGAACACTTAGACTAGCGAGCCAGGTCCTGGCAGATCACTAGGTCAGGTCTTCACAGATGGAAAAAAGAAGCAGCGCATACAGGAATCGATAGGCGGAATTGAAATTTTAATTTTATAACAAGTATCCGATTCCTGACCTTACATATCTGATTCTGAAATTGGAATCGATTTTCGATTCCCAACTCTACACATTACCTCAAATTAGGACTTAAAGACTCATCTCCTGAGCCACTGCACAAAGGCACAAAATGTAGCCAACACAATAAATTAGGGCAAATAGTTTTGATAAAGTTCAAATCAGTTTCCACATCTTTAAGGGTAAGTTTACATTGGTGTGTTTTCATTTTAAAACACATAGCTCAGACAGAATCATCATTTCTATTCATTTTCCACTGATTTAATGATGAGCATTAGCTGCTTCTAGCGCTGTCTGCCCATGTTTTCTCTTCCGTGATTGCTGTTCTGAATGAATGATGAAGTTCATTCGCTGTTCATACGTCAATCATATTACACGTTCATAACCCGCCCTGTCTCTTCTGATGACGAAAGTCCATTTCACTTCCGTGTTCAGTTCAACATTTCCATGAATGAAACATGAAGCTAATAAACATGATTACGATAGCATATGATTTGTATGTGATTTTCATGAGATTCTGCCTATTTTTATAACAATACAGGGTTATATATGACAAATGCTAAGCAGGTGTAGCAATTAGCTTGATATAAAAGGCTACAAATACCATATTTCAACAACATGGCCAAAATGCTAATTAGATCGCAATCGGAAGTTATTACAAACACTCAATTGTGGTTTATAGTGAGTTTTGAGTAAAAGCATAGTATAAATCTTATAAATTTGTAGCATGATGCTACAGTGTGCATGAATGGTCATGCAACACGCGTTTTCCGTCATGTAGTGTGGATGGAAATCTTTTCTGAAATCCAGTGGAAATGCCAGTATGGACGAGGCTCATTTTCATTTTCAAACACACTAGTGTAAACTAGGGGTGTCCCCGACTAAGGATTTTCATAGTCGAATCGGAATTTTCGAATCTTGCTGAATCACATGTTTGGGGGCGGGGGCAAAATTCATTACCAAGAGTCAAGTCAGACATTCGACAGTCATAATTACTGACGATAACACACAGGGAAAATGTGTAACAGACGCCTCACAGATATAAAAATAATGTTTTATGTTTTGATTAAAAGATAGTTAACATTAAACGTCAGCGAAACCCTAAGAATTCACAAAATATTTTTTACAACAGTGCTCTCATTATAACGTTATGTAGGCTATATGACAGTAGTTATTAATGCTCTGCATTTGAGCTGTGCGCGCTGAATATGACCAGTAGAATGAAGCATTTGACAGTCCCTCCAGGATTTCGCGGGACTTTTTTCTGATTTTTGCGGCCTAAAATGACTGATTTTGCTGCGGCTTTTCTCAAAATTTGCGGTGATATTTGCGGCTTTTCTTATTGTTTTGCAGTGAAAATATACCACAGACAACATTCTGCTAACATTATGACTTTTCTGACTTCGAGAACCATTGTAGGGCTCCAGACTAACATTTGAGGACACCAGCACCAGTGCCATTAAGTTCTACAGAAGGTGGCACCAGCACCTGACAGTAAAGCACTCACCCTAATCGCACATGTACATCTTGGAGATGTCAATTTGATGTCTGCATTTACATATGCAAGATGTATTTTTTAGTGTTTGCTTCATAGGCAACCTATGAAGGATGAACAAATAATGTCATCACATTAAAAATAACTTTCAAATTCAGTAATAAAGTTTTTAAGTGCTGGGAAAAGTTGTGTGAAGCATTTAAAAACGCTTGAAGACATTAGACCATTTCTGCCACAAACTGTTCCTGTAGTTTTACTATGTTAAATCCATGGTGAATGGTGGAGATTTATGTTTAGTGAACGATGTTTTTCCTGGTTTGTTCTGATATCCGTAGCTTTAACAGAATTCTGCGGCGAATTTGAATGCCTCTCACAAGATTTGACAGAGATGTTATTGATTCTGCGGTGAATTCGACTACTTTCTTCACTGTATCTCCCAGCGCTGTGTATAACACTGTCACGTGATCGAGAGCAGCCCGCGGCTCCGGCTCGAGCAGATAAACGGACTGCACTGCGTAGCCCAAACCAGTAGCACTGATTCGTTCCACTTTCGGTTCTTTTATCCAATGCAGCTCTTGTAAATCGGGCATGATGAGAACGCAAGGCGGTTCATTCCATTTTTGGAACTAAGAAACAACCTTTCTTTGACTGAATGTGCGTTGCGATGACGTCACGGGACGCGTCTAAGCCTAAAATCTGCGGAAAATTTGCGACAATTACTAAAATTTGCGAGCTCTTACGAAAATTGCGGAGTTTGCAATAAATTCAGCGATCGCAGAATCGCAAAATCCTGGAGGGACTGATTTGATACCGGGTTTTTAATCAATGGGATTTAACTCATCATTTATCTCATATAGAATACGCTTCTTTATTTATACAACATAATGTTAATATTATGACTTATAGGCTATCTGCATAAATTGCCCCGAATGAATGCACATGAACGTGTCTGCGCGGCTCTGAATGAACTCCTTTTGTGGACGAACGACGTGCAGAAACACGGCAACTAAACTCTTCACAGTGTTAATTTACAGCGCTAATTAGCTCTGCTGACCCCACCCCTCTCTTCCGTGGAGTGACGAGCAGTACTGTTTACTTCAGCCACGAAACTGGCTAACTAGCATGTTATTAGGAAAGGCGATTTGCAAAGATTCATAAAAAACCCTTATACTCACTTCTTCTGTAGGTGAGGCTGGATCACAAATGATTCACGCAAACATAGACGCATTTAGGCAGATTGGGGATCAACGCATTCACTTCAAAGCGAAAGTATGTTAACGTTAATCCTCTGCATCTTCAGCGGCTCAGATATCAGGAGTAAATGACGACTGCTATTCATTATTACATCCAACAACAAAGCACTTCAATTGCTTAATCTGAGACATCTGGTCTTCCCCTGCACCAGAATCGACACAATGGCGGACGGCCGTCAGACTGTTTACAGCTCACTCAGTTCACTCAGGGCGGGTCTAAGGTAAGACGGCTTGTCAATCAACTATGGTGTGACCGGTCTGTACAGAACTACATCATTCTGACAGGAATCTCAGAACAGCCTGATTCAAGAAAGGGGATTTTAAAACAGGGATTAAAAAAAAAAAAAAAAAAAAACACTGGGTGGATTTTTATCATTATAGGATGGATGCACACACACACTTCCAACACACATTTATGTTCAAACAACTTGAAAAAGTTTAAATCTATAGGGATGGTTGGATTTATTCACGCAGGTTAAAAATATTTATTAAAAGCTTCTTTCTTTTCAGATTCTTATTTACAACATTATCGTAATAGGCTGTATATTAACTTATTGGGAGAAAACCAGTAGTTTTATGTGAAATCAGACATTGAGCACTCCCATATAGCCAAAATGGCATGATCATAACACCCCGCAAATATTTGACTGCGAGATTGGTAGTCGAATCAGGCTCCTCATATTGAAGCATCAAATCTTTGACTATTCGGGCTCACCCCTAGTGTAAACGTAGCCTTACATCTATGGGGTTTTGACGCTTACATACTATAGTCTCACCTGTGAGCCATGTCTCTGGCCGTAACTGGTGTAAACTAGTGTTTTTCCTTGACGCCTCACCAGAGCCAATCACAAGCACTTGATTCAGGCACATCAACCACGCTGCAAGCTTATTGGCTCACTGACGTTGATGAGATTATGACATATTGAAACTTAGTACTGAACGACAAAACATTTTTCAATGGTATCGAGGCAATTCGGTCGGTGCCTAAAAAGTATCAAACTCGATACCCAGCCCTAGCGAGAAGTGACCTTAGGTACACTGTATTTAAAAATGTCCCTACATCTGTTATGCAAGTTAACAAAGCTGCGTAATGTGGTGACATTTGCTCCCTTAAGTTGAATAGGAGGAATCAAGAGGAACAGTCAGTGACTGGAGGGAGGCCAATGCACCCCGGCCCAAAATACCAAGATGTGTCTTTTCAATCCTGGCACAAACTACAGAGCTCATCTGAATGTACGTGTCTGTGGCTTTTATGTGAAGTGTGCCAACAAAGATCTCTGCCCACTTCTGAGACCTGTTGTTCAGCCAAGTGTTTGTGCATGGACGGGATGTGACCTTGGGAAGTTTTAAAGTGCGGAAATATAAAAAGAGCCCTCTGAGGCTCAGAGGATCTGCTAATGTAGACAGACACATAGCAAGATGGGCAGCAATACAGTTGATGTTCTTTGGAGAGATCCGATGAGAGACAGGGTACAAGAAGAACTTCCTTACCATGAACCATGGACCAGTGGATGGCTCCGTGGTGCCATACCAGTCAAAATCAGGAAAGGCTCAAGTGTCGCCCATGAGGCCAGGCCTCATCAGTCATTGGTGCGATGCTATCGTCACGGAAACCAACACCACATTAACACACATAAATACTCACCCTACTTCTACATCAACTGATGACTTGACCCAAGTTGGCTGGGACTAATAAGAGCAACACGATCTGCACTGAGCATCCCTGACTGCTTATAAAGCCAGAAATGGAGGTTGACAGTCGTAATTCACACGTCTGCTGCAATTTTACTGTGTTAACATTTAAGTTACTTTTGAATTTATGCTAGAAGCCTTTCACAGGCCGTCAACACCATAGAGCCTACATCATGGAAATGTTTCCATATTGCTAATGTTGAGTCCTTTGGGATTCCAGCATAGCTTTCTCTCCACATGCATGATGTTGTGTGTCACTGTTGGTTAGAGACCAAACAAGAAAAACTTGAATGCGTAATGACACCGGCTTCCTTACATTCAGTACTGCTGTTTTCATCCGTTATGGCATTAAAGGCATGAATAAGAGATGAGATGAAAGCATTATGACCTTGCCCTTAGCTTGAGTGCACTCCTATCAAAACAAAACTGTGCAATAAACCATACGTTTGACAGGATACTGTACTCATTTAAGGTGCAATGCACTGTGATGATAATTTCTGAGAGTTCACTTTTTGTGTAAGGGTCAATGACAAACAACAATGTTCATGATAAAGAAAAAAATATATATTTTAAAAAAAAAATAGTTAAAGCATATGCGGCATGTATTTAACAATTCATATTCATGTTGGTTTGATGTTTTTTTTTTAAATGATGTAACATCTTCAAAAAAAGTTTTTAAAAATTAATTTAAAATTAACATTTAAAATTAATGACATTTCCACATTTTTATATGCAAATTTCACTAATTTTCATATCAATTCATTAATATCATTAAGTTTGGAGAGACACAACTAGGTGTCAACCGATATTTTACCGATTAATCAATCGATAGCTTTAAAATGTCTACTGAACAAAAAACCAAAATAGTGCTTTACTATTTTAAAAAAACAATACTAAACCATACATTTTAAATGAATAAAATATTAATATTACTTATTATATTGATCATTAAAGTTGGTTCATAATTTATTAACAAATGTTAACAAAAGAAACGTATTCGTAATAGTAAATGTTTGAAATTAACACACTCTAACAAGGAACAATCCTTCTACAGCTTCCATTAATCTTATTGTTACAAATGGGCTCTTACTGTAAAGTGTTACCATTTCATTTCAACAGTCATGCTTAAAGATGGCCATCTTTACATCTTTACTTCAAGAATGAACAAAGTGGCATAAATGAGTTTGAAGTTAGTGTTAAGAAAAAAAACAGCAAACAGAAAGTGAAAGTTCAAGCTATATTACAGCTCATTATATGAAGCATACAGACTTTATTAGAGCCACAGAAAAATAAACGCTTTGCTGAAAAATACACAATACACAATTTTACAGCCTAGGGTGAAGTCATTATGTACATTAACAAAGATTTGGGACCAATATAATGCAATTTAATGGAAAACTATGTGAATGGCGCTGAATTTTCCTGCCCTGTGCAGCGCACATTCTCATGTGTCAAAACAAACAACACGAGGTCTCAGTGATTTCCGCCTCTAGAGGCGGACCCTTCTCAGAGAGCGGACCCTTCTCAGCCGCTCCAACAACAGATACAACTCAGGAAACTATCGGCATGGATTTTCGCCGATAGCCGATAGTTCTAACAATCAACTATCGGTGCCGATTAATTGACAAAACTGATACATCGGTCGACCTCTAGACACAGCACAACCTTTTACAAGCTGAACCTTGCAATTTCATAAGAAAGATGACTTTTAAAAAACAAGAAAATGAATGAACAAACGAATGAATGAATGCATGCTAGTTCATACTACACTAATGCACAATAGATGCTGACCAAAGCTGAAAATCTGGAGGGGGGGTGGGGGAGGGGGACACACTGATGAACCCAATGAACTTGTAGGTGACCTATTTTATGAATTTTAAAATGAATTTTCATTTTAATATATTTTTAAATACATTAACAGACCCAGACAAAGAAAAATAGCAACTTGTCATTGACCTATAACCTTATTTAGTAAAATCACATTAAGTCCCATGAGATTCACATTCCAAGGAAGTGCCTCAGGGTTGTGACTAAGGTCAGAAGAAACAAGTGCTTGTCAGTTAAGCCAAAGATTCAAAAAGTTACACCTTTCTGGCATGTGTCTATTGCACAGGGGCACTTATGAAGGTTAAGTACCCCGAGGGCCAACACACAATAAAGCACTGGGGATCTGAAGCCATGCCCATCACAGCTGAGAGCTGTATATCTTCTGAGAGATGGAGGCATGTTTATAAAAACATGGAAGCATGAGCGTCTTAAAGACACGCAAAAATAGGGATAACAAATTTAGCAGACAGAAGGTTATACTAGATATCCAAGGGTGTGATTATGCCATGTGTTGACATCTATTCACAGAATGAACATGGGTACTGTACATGTGTGCATTTGTGTCGTGTAAACATCCTGTGTGGTGACAGAGCGAATAAACTTGACTGATGCATTCTGGGTTAAGTGGGTACGTCCACTGAGAGCAGAAGATGCTCTCACAAACTCTAACATGCACTTCACCAGTCAGCCACCTGTCCACCACCAAGGGCACCTAAGAGTCTGGACAAAACCCTGGGCGGCATTCTCCTTGCAGGGCATCATTAATCACTGGGTGTGAATAAGCGTGTTGCTAAAAGGAGTTGGTGTTTGGCTGTCCATGCTCAATCAAGTCTGAGCATTCGACTGACTAAAAAACTTGGGTTCCACTCACTGAGTGAGACATTGAGCGTGACCGAGCAGTCACTAACCCTGCACTTGTGAGTGTCGATGGCTCCCTGAGTGACTTATGGAGGTCATGAAAGTGTCATTGTGGTAAACACTCACCTAGTAGGAGGGGCAGAAGCTTGAGATGGTCTTGTCGAGGGCTGTGTTTCAACTTAGCAGGATCGTAAATTATAGCAATTGAACCCAATGAGATCTGTAATGCAATGATGCCTGTCTTTCTTTGGCGTTCGAAATATTCATTCCGTGTCCCACCAGTTTTGACATCAGTTACATCAAACATCAATGGTTCTCAAAATCATTGATGCTGTGTTTTAAGCCACCATGTTTGAAAAAGACTGGTCTTGACACTAAGCTATCATACTGTTTCAGAAGGACTGCAACTAAAAATTATTTTGGTAATCATTAAACGGCCCATTATTATTAATAAAATAATTTTTAAAAATGCCTAGGGATGTGTGAGATTAGTTGACTAGTCAACTAAATGATACTACTGCTAGGCTACATTTAAATTATTGTAACATTTAATGTTACTTTTAAAAAATAATGCATTATGTGTATTTCTGGAGCAATTTTTTATTTTTTTGCCATATTACCAGTTATGAAGGACAATACTGGTATTCCAGCAGCATTCAGTATAGGATTTGACCGTTTGATTGCTAGATTAAATAGGCTATTTCAAATGGATCACTTATACAGACAGTTCTTCAGAGGTAGACTACACTTTAAGAAAAGGACATGAAAATACATTGCAATGTGCTGCGTTCATATGACATAAGGAATTTTCCACATAGATTTTTTTTTTTACAGGTGTTTGACCTACATTTTGAATCGCATTACACTGTATTATGCTTTAGGGTTGAAGGTAATGTCCGTAAATGTAACAGAAAATGTACTGGTAATTTTCTGCCAGGACATTATCCCTTTTTTCCACTGGTTTTTATTCTTATTGTAGTCAACCAGCTGGTTACAAAATTTCCATTTAAACATGAAAGAAATTAGTCATGGCGCACATTCCTATTACTGACCCAAAACTTTTGAATGGCAGTGTGTTATTTATTTTTTATTTATTTTTGACAACCCACATCCCTCATTAGTAAAAACTAAATGCTAACAGAATTAAAATTTTTGGGGAAACTACTTTATTTGTGTATAACAGTATCAGAATTATCCTTCCATTCCTCAACATGATATCAGACAAAAGGTGCAAAATTCTAAATCCAATTTCAGCTCACCAAAGGTCAGGGTTCACAGGGGAAAAGTCAGTGGTTGACTGCCAGGTTTAGTGATTGCAAGGACCTGTCTTCACGCTTAGACCATTGAGTGTCAAGCAGGTGTTAAGAGGACAGAAAGTATAAGACGCTGTAGTGTCCCTCACATCTCAAGTCCCTTCACATCTCTTCATCACTTCACACTCCTCCTTCCGCTCTGACTGGCACTGATGCCAGCAGCTGCTGTAAGCTTAATTGGTCCCTCTGGGTAAGGCTGGCACGAAAGGGAACAGGCATCTGTTCAGAATGGGCAAAGAGGAGAGCACCTAACCGCTGGAGCAGCTGCCCTCAATGTCACCAGGACAACCGCAGGGGCGTTGAAAAAGGGTAAGCCACTGACCTTCAGATTATTCACACGGCTAGCCTCAAACGTGTCATTCGGGAGGGGTTTCTCACCAGATTTCTCACCAAGGCACCTGCCAGGCATGGGATCTGTGCCAGGCAATGACAAATCTACCACCTTTACATAATGGCAAAGGGAGGGAATGAGAGAGCGTGACAGTGTCCCGTCACTGTTGTAAGCTAAGAGGCTTCACTTCAAGTTGGTCATTAATATCCACAAACTCGTTAAGTGGAGAATGCCATGAAAGGGGATCTGGGACATGACAAGTGCCCTGGCAGGGCAGAGAAAGGAACAAATCACTGGCGCTTAAAATAGTCCAGCTGGTATTCACTAACCCTAACCGCAGAACTGCATTAAGGAACACTATCATTTAGACCATAAAAAGATCTTATTACACATCACACAATCAGTTAACAAGTGTATTTAACACTTTAACTCAATATGCAGCATTAAACAAAATAAACATTTCTATTTGTTATCCCATCCTACACTCATACTGCACAGTCGAGTCCTGTTATAAAAGGTGATCATAACTTGTGTTTCTCTCGATGGTTTTTTATAATCTGCGGTCAGAGCTCCGTTTGAAAAGGCCATGACTTATGCAACATTAGATTGGGTGTCTGTTGCATGCCGAAGGACTTACGATGGGACAGTCTGACTATATTTATTAAACAGCTCAGCTATAATATTAACAAATGCTGTATACACCAAATCTAATTTGGTAAAATTAAGTTTTATGCACAATAAAGAATAAAAATAGTAATTGGACAGTGATGATTCTAACAATGAAATGTACATCAGTGATGTGAGGAAGGGGGAAATGCGAAATATTTAACCACTGAAGCCACTAGCGTTTAAGACCGATTGACCACTACACACAATCAATACTACGCTGTCCACTGTCCCTAAAACAAGACTCTTCCGCCTCAGTGCTTCACACATGGGAAGCACCGTTAATGTTAACATGGGATCTGTTGTCACTTTTTAAACATACAGATGGCCCCAAAATATTGAATAAATGCTTTAGCCAGCCTGACTATCAGTCTGTGTCAGGCAAAAATGCACTATCCTGAACTGATCAATGGTGTACCATTTGCTAGCACGATAGCAGATTCATGTCACACAGTAGTTACAAATAGAATTTATATAAATAGTAATAGACTATTTTTATAAAGATTTCTGTGTCTAAATGTTAACCTAAGAGAAAGGTTTCTACACACATTACACATTTATTGCTTAAGTTTGTTAATAAGAAGTGGACAAAGAGTTAATTTCCTTTAAGCTGATTAAGAAATCTTCAAAATCCTGGTTTATTACATGTATATGACATTAAAGCCAATGACCAGCACTATTGCTTATCTCTTAAAGGTTGATGTAATTTGTAGAAATGAAGTGAATTCTTATGTAATGAGATATTAGTGCTCTCTTTATAACTTTGGAGTAACCTGCCCAACAATAATGAGCAGACAGTAGGAGGCAGAGACTGTATAGAAAGTATATTTGCAAACCCTGACCAGATAAGTGACTATCACTAACCAGAATGGAACCCAGGTTGCTCTACAACCACAGTGACAGGAGACAAACTAGCTATTTCCCACAGAGCAACTCACCGGGGACAACAGAAAATGAACTGGCCCTGATCAATACCATCCAGCTCCCCCCCCTCCTTCTCTCTCTCTCTCTCTCTCTCTCTCTGGTGCTGCTCACACAGGAAAATGAAAAACAAATGCATAAATATTGTAATACATGGCATGATGTGCAAAACCACATATAATTATGTCATGTCAGAGCTACACAGAAGGGAAAAAAGGAGTTTTGTTTCTTTTAAATGTTGTGGAATTCCTTCTCATAACAAATTAGACTGGTTAATTGTGAACAAATTAAATGGTGACTGAATTCTCTCTTTTTTTAAGGGGGGGGGGGGGAGGTGAACATTTCTCAATTTTATTATTTTTTTGGTTAAAGGAAAATATGTGCAGCAATAAACTTCATTATATGAGAGACAGCAGTATATATGCATACTGTAAAAAAAAAAAAAAAAAAAAAATCTACTTCAGACTTTCTACTTCAAAAATTTCACATTAAATTCAATGTTACTTAAAGGTATGTTCACCCAGAAGCGAACATTCTGTCATCATTTACTCACCCTCAAGTTATTCCAAACCTCTATGCATTTCTTTTTTTCTGTTGAACTCAAAAGAAGATATTTTGAAGAATATGGGTAACCAAGTAAACAAACAGCTGATGGTTCCCACTGACTTCCACAGTATGGAAAAAAAAATACACCAGTCAACATTTGAAGTGGATCAAAACCTTTCATCAAAGTTGTCCTAAAACCAAAATGCGTTCTTGTCTTAGGACAACTTTGATTAACTTTTTTGATCCACTTCAAATGCTGACTGCTGTACTATGGAAGTCAATGGGGACAATCAGCTTTTTTCCCCCAAAATATCTTCTTTTGTGTTCAACAGAAGAAATATACTTATACAGGGCTGAAACAACTTGAGGATGAGTAAATGATGACAGGATTTTCATTTTTGGCTGAACTATCCCTTGAAAAATTCTTTGTAATTCTTTGTAAAATTTTCTAGAAATTGCTGAGTGAGGATTGCTTCTACATAAAAATATTTTCGGTGTATTTTAAAAGGTGACATCTTCCTTTCTATCATTAGATCATAATCTCTAAATTCCTTGTGCTTCAGTAATGTCTTCCTCTAATTACTGAGAATCTTTATTTGGATGATGCAGAAGTGTGTGGGATATGAGAGTGCTGTCAACAGAGAGGAACGCTGTTAGTCCACAGGTGTGGGAAAGACCCTCGGCACAATTCTCAGGCAGAGACAGGTGCGTTTACGACACACTATTGCCATTCACACTGCCACTCTGGGACATGTTTGTCCTGTGTCTCAGTGTAAAAAAACTTGTCTGCTAACAATTAAGCTGTTACTCTAGATGACAAATCTACAAGACTCAGACTAAAAATGTATCTGTTTAATTTGCATTTTGGATAACGTGAACAATGTGGCTTTATTTGGTCTATGTGTTTGTACTGTCTTTTGGCTATGTAAATGTTTTGTATAGTACTATGTAAAGTGACCTTGAGCAATGGAAAGGCGCTATATAAATAAAACTTCTTCTTCTACAACAGATGAAGCTTACAATCTTTGTACTGACTAAATCATCAAGTGGTTTAAATGATGAATGGGCCCCTTGTAAAAGGGCTCCCTCTGCAGGTGATGATCAGTAATGAACAAAAAAAGATCTCTCTCAAATTAAAACCTTTGCAAAATAAAAAAAATATAGTTTCCCCCCCTAAATATTAACAATGTTTGCCACAACTAAGCCTTGATATAAGATATTTCATGCTTGGTAATACTGGATATAACAGAACTACACAATACATATTGTGGTTTCATCTAAAAAAAAAGAAGTACCTATGAGCTTAATTTCAAAAGAAGAGGAAAGACTTCAAATTGGAAAAAAAAAAAAAATCAACACCTAAAAATGTATTGGGTCATTTAAAGTGCACCATGGCGACAGTGAGCATAAAAAGAAATGGATAACTAACCAACTCAGAAACGCTCAGACAAACGAAAGAAAATCTGGAATTGTTTTGGCAGATTTCCCTGACCTAGTGTGTGCCGATGTCTGCATGCTGTGTGACAAACTGATACAGGTATAGAAATAGCAGCAGGAACCATGCTTAACACCGTCCTAAGACAGGTGCAGTGTTTTTTCCAGTGGGAATAAACCAATAGATGAGCTACATTAGTAGCAAAATCACTCTAGCACTCCAGTTTGCATTTTAAAAAAAGTGGTAAGAAAGATGAAGGCAATGGAATCCAGAAATGATATATGTCTGACTCAACTCTCCATCCCCCTGAACACATGTGCAGGGAGTCAGGATTCCAGTGCAAGACAAAAATGTACACAAACCCATACTGTAACATCAGAACTGGCCCTCCTACTAGACTGGACTCAATTACTCTCTTAGTTCAGAGCAAATCTTACTAATTAAATACGCTAAGCATTAATTAGGTAGCCTGAGTGGGAGCCTATAAAACTATACCCACCAATCCCACCCGATCGATACTCCAGGAGTGGAATTAGCAGTTATCTTAAAGTCCTTTAACAACAGTGCAGGCAGACAGACCAACACAAACAATCATCCATAATTAAACGGACACTCACACTCACACACACACACACACACACACACACACACACACACACACACACACACACACACACACACACACACACACACACACACACACAGTAGTGCATTTAAGTAAGCTAGGGATAAACTAATACCATTTTTGATACAAAGAATGAATGTCATACATACATCATACTGTTCTTCTTGATAAAAAATACTGGAGCTTCACTAACACTAGATGTGGTTCCCAATTGGAGGCCACAACCAAAAAAAATTCTAACCATATAATTAAGCAGAGGATATAAATAAACAGGCTTATTGATATTTAGAAAACAGAAAAACATGTATAAAATCCTTTGATCTGTCATTTGGTGTAAGTGACTAAGAAACACAGGTTTCACGATATGCCCATATCTTCGGTCAACAAAACGTCTGATTTAATTTGTGGATCCAGGTAAATGCTCTAAGCCTTTTTAAAGAGAAGGGAGTTTGAGATATATCAAGAAAAAAAAAAAAAATTAAGAAACAAACTGGTCCATCAGTCAATAAAATCAAATCAGTCTTATATATATATATATATATATATATATATATATGTGACCCTGGACCACAAAACCAATCTTAAGTGTCAATTTTTCGAAATTGAGATTTATACATCATCTGAAAGCTGAATAAATAAGCTTTCCATTGATGTATGGTTTGTTAGGATCAGACAATATTTGGCCGAGATACAACTAATTTGAAAATCTGGAATCTGAGGGTGCAAAAAAATCAAAATACTGAGAAAATCGCCTTTAAAGTTGTCCAAATGAAGTCCTTTGCAATGCATATTACTAATCAAAAATGAAGTTTTGATATATTTATGGGAAGAAATTTACAAAAAAATTCATGGAACATGATCTTTACTTAATATCCTACTGATTTTTGGCATAAAAGAAAAAAATTGATCATTTTGACCCATACAGTGTATTTTTGGCTACTAGAGTTGACAGGAAGCGAATTGGGAGAGAAAGGGGAGTAGGTTCGGGAAAGGTCCTCGAGCTGGTATTCGAACTCAGGATGCCCGTAGCGCAACGTCGCTGTACGTTGGCGCACTGCCCACAAGGCTATCGCCACTGACGATCATTTTAAACTGTTAATACATTTGCATGTTACTGAGCTTATAACTTCAGGTGATAAATTACAATATTTGATTTTAAATTCCCCTATTATGCCATTTTTAAGGTTCCTAATATTGTTTTGGGAATCTACTACAACAGGTTTACATGCATGCAAGGTCAAAAACCGCTTTTGTTTTATCAAAATATGCATTTAATATCACCTCATTTTTCAACGATTCTCAAGCGATTTGTTTGAAGCAGTTCTAAGATTCAGTGAGCCTACTCTGTTCTGATTGGTCAGATGGCCGTATCTGATGTGATTGGTTTACCGCAAACAGCGTGTATTGGAAAAGGATTTTGTGCACAAAATAACAAGAGCACACATTATTTTAACACATTATTTTATTATTTTACACACAGTATTATAGCTTAGGTCCTGCAAACCATGCTTGTTTTCTTTGTCAGCATTTGACACAGAATGCAACACATACACTGTTGGAGACGGACAGATTTGCTTGTGCATAAGTTTATTGCTGTTACTGTGGCATGAGACTGAGAGAATCCAAATGGAAGTTAGAATCCATCATGGTGGCACTCATGAGTTACTCAGGAAAAAGGTGGATAGGGGCACTTTAAGAAATATATCCGTTTAATTGCATACAAGATATTGTGTCGAGTTGTCATTTGATGTCCCATGTAAAATCTGGGTACTGAAGCCAAACAAGTTGAGAATCACTGCACTACTTACAAATATATTCACTGAAATATTTACAAAACCACTCAAAAGAGTAAAAAGCAAAAGCAAAAGAAACCAAAAATAAAAGACTGGATAAAGGGAAAGTGAAAGAGAAAGAGAAAGCTGGGGGCCTTCCATTGACAACACTCACTTCCCAGATCTCATCTGTCCATCAGTCTGTGAGCTTTGTGTGTTAAACAAGCTCCCACACATTTCCCAGGATAACACACACAGCCTGCCTGTGGTTTTAAATTTGGACAGCCACCTGTGAGGATGACTAAGATAGCTTGTTGGGGCAGCCTGTGTGTGTATGTGTGTGTGCAGGGTTTATGGAGCTTACTTGGATAGGGGGTGTTGAGCTGGGGAACTTGCATGCCAATCGTGGCCAGGAGTTTCTGAGAGGCCTGAAGGTACTTAACTGCTCCCTTGAGAGCAAAATAAAGATCGAGTCCAAGTGGGAGAGAGGGAAGGCAGAAAAGGGACATGACGGAGCAAAACTTTGGGCTGTGCCAAAAAAGCCCATCGTGAACAAAAAAGCGGACAGAAAATGGGCCAGGTGAGAGATTAAAAAAATTAGGAAAAGGGAAAGGCAAATGAAGGGACGCCTGCATGTTTTGCTGGCTTACTTCTCAGGCCCAGAATAGAGCATAAGCTCCAATGTCTGGGCCACTTCGACAGAAATGGAAAGTTGAGAGTGATTAGGGTCGGGTTTCCCCAGTTCACCCCTCCGTCATGGGCTGTGAGCCAGGTGGAGCGGACTGTGGGTTTGGGAGTTATGTGTGTACTCTAACCCCTGGATGGCCTCTCTGGCCAGCGTACAGCTCCAGCCAGCCAGTTAATTAGGAGAATTTCATCACTCCGTCATAGAGAAGGAAAGATAGAGGGAGAGGAAGGGACAGAAATATACCATTAGTCTATGGTCACAGAAGTTGATTCAAGCCCATATGGATGGTGATGTGAGTAACACAAGCTCTGCTTGAACTGAACTGTGGTTGTTTTATTGACATCCTCCTATTGATTGTTTAGATTTTCCTTTTTCTTTTCCACAAGCTGTGTAATTCATACATGCAGTGAAATGAAGCAATTCTAGAATATGCTTAGATCCAATGGGTCAAGTTTGTTTATCGTAAACAAGTCAATCATCCTCTCCACATGCACTGTGGATTGGAAGTGCAGATTTACAATATTTTGCATATGGGAACTTAAATCTATATGCACACTACCAATTAAAAGTTTGGGGTCATTTAAAACAAACAAAAAAAAAAAGTCTCAATCTCACAAAGGATGCATTTATATTTTTATTTAAAAAAAAAAAAAAAAAAAGTAAATTATTATTATTTTTTTTTTTTAATCTATTTTATTCCTGTGATGATAAAGCTGAATTTACAGCAGCAATTTCTCCAGTCTTCAGTGACACATGATCCTTCAATTGTGCTGCATAATACTGGTACATTGTCCCTCAAACCGTGACTTTTTTTTTTTCAGTATTCTTTGATGAATAGAAAGTTCAAAAGAACAGCATTTATTTGAAACAGAAGTACTTGTAACATTTTAAATGGCACTTTTGATATTTTTTTAGTAATGCACTCTTGCTGAATAAATATATTAACTTTATATAAACAATGTGTAGGAAAACAGGAAACAGGAAAACTTTATCAACTTTAGCTCAAACGTCTTTTGTTAAAAAAAAAAAAAAAAGGGGGGTAAGAGAGAAAGAGAGTGGTGAACGAGAAGTGAGAAAATGACACTTCAGCTTTAAGAGTCACAGTTTCATGTGCTTTGGGTTTGTAATTGGCAACTTGGAAAGTAACTTGGCAACTTGGTGACTAGCAATTTGAACAGAGTGAACAAGGCAGATCAAAGGCCAAAGACAGAGTGAGACTGCACCAGTGAAGGTGGTGTAAATGGCTATACTATGCCTGCAAGAGCTGTAATTGACTGCAATGTGTTGAAACTGTTCTCGGATACGGTTACTAAAAATGATATGAACATATGTGGGCTCACATAACAGCCAAAAATAAAAATGGATATTAATCAGTCTAATTCTTACACTTCATCTTCTTACTTCATACACCTGTCTTTCAACAGTCATCGGCATATTCTCTCATATCCTATTAATGAACTAGTGATTTTATTATAAACTGCAGAAATTAGAAAAAATACATATATATTTTAGTCAAATCTTAATCATCTTGACTATGAAATAAGAGGTGATGAATACACAGATTTTAAAACACTAAGCATCATACACTTGCCAACTTTGTAACTTTGTAAATGGTTTCTGGGCATCATGACAAATAAAAACAATATTTGTTCTAAAATATCAAACATTTTTTATAACTGGATGGAATCATAGTCTGTGCCCAATATACACTATACACAATTTTCCATAAAATAGGTCAACTCCGACTACCGAAAGTTGTATAGCATATTCCAGCTTTTAGTTGCATGCTTCAACTGTCCAAAAGCTAATAGTGTTTACAGTAACACTGATATTGTTAATAAATAATTGCCAAGTGACCATTTTTTCACAGAGTGACAATAAACCAAAACAAAACATCATGGGTCATCTTCAAAACCATAAAAAAGTTAGTTTAGCATGTTGAGTAGAGGTCCAAAAACACCAGAGCAAGTGAATGATGTGTCTTTTTTTCTGGAAGCACAACCCCCCTGTAAACATGACCTCTGTGACACCAGCTTTCCTCCAGAGAACAGAGTGTCTTACAGGTTTAAAGTAAGGCCCGAAGACTGCCCCCTCCCAGTCAGAAACCTTTAACCCCATGAACCTGTCCCACTCCAATCCACTCTAAGAGAGGGCAAAAACAGCCTCATTATGGATGTGTTTGGCTGGCCTTAGACCACATAGTCTGCTTCCCACGCAATGCCAATTTGCTGTGATTATTATGGTAACACTTCACACCGTGTGGACAGATGAAGGGTGCGTGGGAGGGGCTGCTAAGATCAGATTACTGGAAAAGGGAAACTTAAAGGGCTTGGGCAAGAGGTAATATTATAACATGCCATTTGTAGGAACTTAGCCATGGTCTTAAAACAACTAAGTGAACTTTATGTTGTGCTACATAAGTCTAACGCAAAAGGAACAGTGTTCAGTGTCCAAAAAGTAGACTTGAATAACAGGGGAGCAGTGTGCTCTAAAATATTCCAGCTAAAAAATTCAGTTTGAAAATTCTAAAATTCTAAAACATTATTATTATTATTATTATTATTATTATTAATACATTTGTTTACCATTTAAATAAATAGTAAAGTGGTAAATAAATGGTAAATTAAATAATTTACTATTTATTTATAATTAACAATTTATTAAAAATTTACATATAACAATAGTCAACTTATAATAATATTGACAATAATAATAATAATAATAATAATAATAATAATAATAATACGTATGTATTTTGGGTGATTACCGGTCATTATTTATCACTACAGTAACTACATGATGACAATCACACACGTCAACATTAATTAGTCAAGTAAAGCTATAACTGTACTGACAAAATACCAATAAATCGTAAAAGACAAGCATGTTTGTAAGTCCCGGACAAACACATAACTACACAATGAATGTGTTGGAGGCGATAAATGATGTGTATGTTCTTAAATAATTAGCAGGTGTGTCCTGTTTAAGGTTTCTGATTTATTCTGTCCCTTGGGTTACCGGAGACCCCTCGGGATACCAAGAAAACATTTACCCCCAAAACAGGGAAGGAAAGAGTGTAAGTACAGTGTCCTGTTTCATTGGCGTTTGGATTACACTTTTCATCACTTAGCCTTCAACTGCTGGCACAAACACTCAACAAATGATCTCACACATCAACCCTTTACCGCACAAACTCAAAACTAGCTCCAATGTGAAAATGTGTGCAAACCGTTTGACAATAAACACATTTTCTATTTCTGCTTGTACTTATACATTTCCCTGTAAGCGTATATTAGATGCACATCTCAAACTTCACAGAAACTAAGTGGCCTCATCTCCTTCCACTTAATCTGCAGGTGCTCTCATGCAGTTTACACATAAGCGCAGGGGACGGGTGTGCCTGGCAGGTGGCTGTTAGCTGCATTGCTGCTTGGGTGTGTCACGCAAGGCCGAGCAGTGAGAAGCTTTAATTATGGCCAGCTGACAGTTTGACAAGTGAGCAGCCAGAGGTCCGGGTGAGAGAAGCAAGGCACAAGAGCATTGGATAATGTCTCTCTACATCTGTCAGTGACCGTACACAAATTACACACTGGGAATCCATGTTGAGCACAGGGGTCTTTTCGTTAAAGAGTTTGAGGTTGATCAGTTGTCCTGTGGTTGTATGCTGGGTGCTACCATGGTATGTTACTACATTCTGACCAAATGATTTGTAAACATCTATTTATATACAAGAAGCTGCCCTGCTGAAAGGTTTTCTGTGCTCTATGATGTCCATTGTCAAAATTGCATGGTAAACCAATTTCAGATTTGTTGAATATACAAAATCAGTCAAATGTGTTTTTTTATATATTTTTATACTAATAATATTATTATACAATTAATACATATTATATAATTATTAATATTTCTTATATTTTTCTTTGTTTTAAATAATATTTATAATTATTTATTAACATCCACTGTATTCTTTCTTTCTCTTACTTTATTTTTTCTTTATTTCTTTTTTTTTTTTTTTTTTTTACAAAAATGTAAAGATTAAATTAAATAATCAATTACAATCAATCAATCAATCGAATAAATAAATGGTATCTACACACTTTCATTCAATGGTATGAGGTCGGTAAGATTTTTGTAAAATGTTTTTGAAATAAGTCTCTTATGCTCACCAAGCTTCCATTAATTTCAACAGAAATGCAGTCAAAAAGAGTAATGTTGTGAAATATTATATTACAATATAAAATAATGGCTATATATTTTTTTTAATTTATTCATGTGATGAAGCAGCCACAAGATCCTTCAGAAATTATTATAACATGCTGATTCAGTGTTCAAGAAATTTTATTACAATCAATGTTGAATATTTCTGTGAAAATAGTTATATATTTTTTTCAGGTTTTTTTTTTTTTTTGATGAATATAAATTCCAAAAGAACAGCATTATTTTAACAGCATTATTAACATTATGAACGTCTTTACTTTTGACCAATTTAATGTTGTCCTTGCTGAATAGAAGAATTATTTTTTATGTCTTATTGACCCCAAACTTTTGAAAAGCAGTGTATGGTGGCATTTGTATTAAAGACTGACAGCCTACTTTTGTCATTAAATGTAAACACAGTCAGTTACACCTTAAGTATAAACAGCAAGCAAAAAAAAAGGTTGTCAAAAAATAAATAAATATAAAAAAATAAGCTTGTGTACATACAACTTATGTGTCCTGAGAGCCAGAACAGCACTTCTTTTTTTTTTTTTCTCATCGCACTAAATGCAATTTATGTGTCAATTTGTTTTTTCTACATTAGTTCTCGCAAAAGCTTGAAAATCTTAGACTATGGATGACACCTTTTGAGGTAAAGTAAAATAAATGGAGTTAGAGAGAACATGGTGCAAGTTATTGTCAGTTGTAACAACGGCAACCAGACAGAGAGAAACTGACAACAGACAGCTGAAGGACAGACAAGTTGAGATATACTGAACATCCACACACACACACACACACACAAAATAGCTGTTAACAGGTGGTGGGTGGTCCTCCCAAAGACAGGCCTGCTGGACACATTATGAACAGGTTGGTGTGTGCGTGCCGGGACAGAACACGAATTGGAGAAGTTGGATGTTTATCCAGTGGACACTGGTGGAGGGGAGAGATTACACCCCATTAAAGTGCGAGTTGGCCCATCTGCTTGACATGCAGGGCCTGAGAAAGTGATGTGGAATGAGCAGAATGTTCGTCCCAGAGACTGAGGGTCGACGGTGTGCGAGTACAAGCGTGACTGACACAGTTGATGAAACCACTGTGGCATTGTGGTATTTAGAGCAAATATATCTCGGGTGACAGTTGAGAGAAGTAAAGACACTATGTTGGCTCTCGTAAATATCTCCTATTTCTTTTGCGTTCAGATTAATCCACCATCCATGTAATTATTATGCTTGTTTTCCCTGTTGGCTTTCTCCCTTTACATACAAACTTGAGTTTTATTCATGCAAAAGCAATACAATCACATATCCATAACTAACAATAATACACCACAAAATTTCACGCAACGCTAACCTAGGATCAGGAGGGCATGTGGATCAAGTAAACCAGGGCCAGCCGGCACACATTTGTCATAAACAGGGTATTTATTACCAGACTGGAGCTGGGATGCTTACTCAATATGGCAGAGGCATATGTAAGAACACGAGGTGGGGGGCGGGAGCCAGGAATGAGATCCAGCAGATGAGGGAGCAGCGGTGGTGTGAAAAAAAGTGGCAGAAACTAAAGGAAGTGTGAACTAGCGAGTGATGCAAAAAACAAACTAAAATAAACAAACAAAAACCACATTAGGAGCGAATGCTTAAAGGCAGGAGGAGACTGACGCACTGGCTGTCACCTCTAAAATTTACAACGTGTGTATGGTTGCCAGTAGGGGGGGGTTTAATTTGGTCGGGATAAAACAAAACAGCATTCCAGCAGTAATGCCTAAAAAATTATTGGCAGTTTGTTTGGCAGTCCATTGCGTTTCCTGTACACTCCAGCACCATCCATCTTTGTATGCATACATATACATATATACAATACACACACACAGATAGATAGATAGATATATATATATATATATATATATATATATATATATATATATATATAGTCAAACGATTAATTGCAATTAAATCGCATCCAAAATAAAAGTTTTTGTTTACATAATATGTCTGTGTACTGTGTACATTTATTATGCATATATAAATATACACACACAGTATATATTTTGAAAATATTTACATGTATATATTTATATTAATATAATTTATATTATATATAAATCTATTTAATATATAAACAACATTTTTTCTGAAATATATACATGCATGTGTATGTATTTATACATAAATATACACAGCACACACATATTATGTAAACAAAACTTTTATTTTAGATGCGATTAATCATTTGACAGCACTAATATATATATATATATATATATATATATATATATGCATTTTATATATATTTTTATGGGTTTACTTTACAAGGATGCAATAAATTAAACTGAAAAAAGTGACAGTAAAAGACATTTACAATGTTATGAACGATTCATATTTGAAATAAATACTGTTCTTTCACTTTTTGTCCATCAAAAAAAAATCCAGAAATTGTTTCTGAAGGATCACGTGACACTGATGACTGGAGTAATAGCTGCTGAAAGTTCAGCTTTGCCAACACAGAAATAAATTATATTTTAAAATATTCAAATAGGAAATAGTTTATTCTAAACTGTTAGAATATTTCATAATATTTCTTTTTTCATGTCATGCCAGATGTTAGGGTTCCCCCAATTCCAAAATCCCAATTTAACTCCCAGTTGCCAGGATGTATGTATGTTTATTTACATTAACCAAGTGTGTGGTTGTGCCCTGAGGGGAGAGGCATTGTGTTAATCTATGGAAAAGATACTTTGTGCCTATATAAAGTGACAGAATGTAACGCATGAAGATAAAATAAATCAGGGAAAAAAATAGATGATACAGGAAGAACGTATACAAACCCTTCATAAAACATTACCTTCCTTACACTGCACTTCACAACGAACATAATACATGCTAAACTTAACTGATACCACTGAACAAATTCTGTCAAATGATCTGAACTTCTATAGATATCACTTGCTTGTTGTATAGGGAGCAATGAACACTATGTAGGGACCTTGTGAATTAGGCTGCATCTATGAATAGATTAAAATACCTCTGCACACTTCCTCCAAATTGTAATGTGAGTTACTGACGTAAATGTTCAGATCCTAAAAACTCTTTCATACAAAAATACAAAAAAAAAAAAAAAATTAAAACCTAGAAGATTAACGTTGCAATCCTATATTTAGCTGCTGTTGACACTTGAGTGTGTGGCCACCATCTGCATGTGTGTAAACTTTATGTGAGCTGGTGAGGGACGGCACCTTCAGATCGAGTGGAAAATGACAGCAAGATCAGAGCTGTGAAAGACCGGACAAGTGATTTATGGGCAAATAAAAAGGTGAAAATATTGTACAGTAACAGGACCTCTATGGATGCAGTCAGGGCTAAGGTGTGTATATGGGCGTGTTTGTGGAACTGCGGTAACATGACTATGCGAGTATGCATTTACGAGAAGAGTGATGTGTCCGACTCCAGCTTAATCGTAAACCTTCCATATCATTGCCTGAGCAGGTCAGCATGTGCATGCGCGCAAGCTGAAAAAGATACATGCTGCCCTCTGATTTACACATTAAAATACCAACCGTTTGCAGAGGAGATGTTAAAACTTTGACCTGAACAGTGTGTATTTGTGTGTGTGGAATGAGAGGGGGTAGGGTGGAGGTGTGCATACATCATACCAAATAAAGCCACAGCAACTCTCCCTCAAGTTAATCACTTAAACACATGGGAGAGAGGCTGCCTACACAAACATGCATGAGGGGGAGATCTGAAGCCACAGGCTGTTAAATAACCCACATAAAGATTCTACTTATTCCTCTATACTAATGTACACCTAGGGGTGTGCGATATTGAAAAAAAAAAAAAATCTCGATTTTTTTTGGATTTTTTCAATAACGATAATTAGACGATATTTTGCAGAGTGTGTTATTGTGCTGATATCTGACTACCATGGACAGCTGCAGTTTTTGATATTCTTCATATTCTGTGTGGTCAGTTCACATCAGTGATTAATTAATCTTTTCATTTAAGTTTAAATTTATTTTTACCTTTAATAAAGCAATTTTTTCTAAAAGTGTACATCTTTTGAGTCAAACTGTTACATTTAATCAGTCAATTAAGATAATACACATTTAGGCTGTTACCAAACAAATGAAACCAGTATCATCAAAATTAATCTTTGCAGAAGTTGCATCTGAAGTGGCATTTAGATGTATTTACACACTATTTAATGCAGCTCAGAGGGACATGGAGTGCTTTAACCAGTTACAAATGCATAATTTTTTGACATTTTAAACATAAAACATTGCATACTGATATTTAAAATTATTTTAAAAATCAAAATAGACTTTAAATGTGAAATTAAAACCGCCAGTAGGTGGTAGAAAGTCACTGGTAATAAGTGAGCCATTGCGATTGAACCAAATCATTTAAACGATTGATTCATTCAGGAACGAAACAACACCGTCATGTTCCTCAGAGACGCAAAACAGTGCTGTAGCTGTTTGGAATTATTTTTTGTCGGCGAAATGGAGCAAAAAGAGGCAATATGGTGTCTAAAACATAAGTCTCTTAATATTAACTTATTGTTTTTTGAACTGTTGTATAAAATCAATATCACATTTGTAATCATGCTTATTTTTGAAGAAAAAAACGGCACTCTTCGTGTGATTTTAACTATATGAAATGTAAATATATACATTTTCTGCCCTCCTATCTTGAATTTTGCAATCATTCTTAATGCATTTTAATAGACTGAATCATGCAGTGAAAGAACACACCCTAAATGCGCACGTGCACTGTTTAACCCACTTCATCACCACCTAGGCTAACGCGTGCACTCCCTAGGTGTTTTGTTTGGTTTTTGCGAAATACTCGATATTGTCAAATTGCACATCGTTAAAACAACAATTACACAGACGATATATAATCGCACACCCCTATGTACACCAGAAAAAAAGTAATTCAGCAAATTTTGAATTGCGAAAAAAGTAAAAGTAAATAAGTAAATAAATAAATATACAAACACCAAAACCAGGATTCTGGAGTTTTTCAGTCTGTCCACACTGAATGCAAAGCTGTTGTGTGACAAGACAATAACAGCCAATAAGAACAGAGATACAGTTATATGGAGCAGGATTTTGTATCAACTAAATTTCAAGTGAGGCAACTCAACAACAACAAAAAATAGCCATAACAATTGCACCAGTTGGCAAAATGCTTGTCAGTGCTTGCCTTATGTCATACTTGGCTGAAAAAAAAAAAAAAAAAAAAAAATTATATTAAAGGGGACCTATTATGTAAAAATCACTATAAGGTGTTTGAACACATTTAGGGTTATTTATAATCTAATAAAATCATAAACAGTCTCTCAGAATGAGCTTTTTCAGATTCTATCTCTGTTCACGTTACAGAGGGGAAAAAGTCCCGCCCATTTGTGACGCTGCTCTATAAGCAGAGACACAGCCCTGAGTGAGAAGCTGCGGTCCGCCTCCGCCATTACTGATTACTTGCTGTAGCTGCTGAAGATATACAATGTCAGAGCCAAAGAGGCTTTTAAAGTGTTGTGTTTTGGGATGCATTAACGAACATAGGAGTCTCCATAGACTCCCTCCTTCTGAGCCGCTGAGGACACTGTGGTTAAGTTTCATTGTCTAAGGAAATCTCCTGTAAAAAAAATCGGTAAAGTCCCCAAAACGTGTAGGGATCAATACCAACACTTTGTGCGCGAACGTCAGCTCCAGGCAAAGCAAGTATCACGCGTTTGTCTTCCAAATTGCCATTCTGAAAGAGCTTCTTGGCACTCTGTAAGGCTAATGATGCTAAAGCTACCATTGTCTCTGTCTGTTCTCACTGGTGCTGCCCATGAATGATCGTGAATAGGAATGTTGTAGTTAAAAGTTGCATATGAAAGCAATGTAAGTCGATCGCTTGAGTTTGTTGAGCTCATAATCACGAGTGGGTCTTATAAAGTTTGTGATAGCATGCCATGCACCATGAGACCAGCTATGTTGTTATTTTTATCCTGCCATGCTCCCCTTCTGTGTAATTCATAAACACGAATTTATTATGCACAGTTTAATCAGATGACTGACTTTGAAACCGAGTATGTTTTCTGTAAAGATAACAGGCTTGTACTAATAGTGGAATGTTTATTTGCAAACGCTAGCACTGCTAATGCGCAGCTTGAGCTCTTGAAGCTCAGCCCTCTTCTCCGGGAGCACCAGCTCATTTGCATTAAAGCAACATACTCCAATTCAGAGCGTTTTGGCTCATACCTTAAAAGTGGCAATTTTGAGCTAAAACTCCACATACACACTCTGGGGATATCCAAGACTTATTTTACATCTTGTAAAAAGGAGCATAATAGGTCCCCTTTAAAAAAAAAAGTATATACAGGTGCTGGTCATATAATTAGAATATCATCAAAAAGTTGATTTATTTCACTAATTCCATTCAAAAAGTGAAACTTGTATAATGTATACATTCATTCCACACAGACTGATATATTTCAAGTGTTTATTTCTTTTAATCTCAGAAAATTAGAATATTGTGAAAAGGTTCAATATTGAAGACACCTGGTGCCACACTCTAATCAGCTAATTAACTCAAAACACCTGCAAAGGCCTTTAAATGGTCTCTCAGTCTAGTTCTGTAGGCTACACAATCATGGGGAAGACTGCTGACTTGACAGTTGTCCAAAAGACGACCACTGACACCTTGCACAAGGAGGGCAAGACACAAAAGGTCATTGCAAAAGAGGCTGGCTGTTCACAGAGCTCTGTGTCCAAGCACATTAATAGAGAGGCGAAGGGAAGGAAAAGACGTGGCAGAAAAAAGTGTACAAGCAATAGGAATAACCGCACCCTGGAGAGGATTGTGAAACAAAACCCATTCAAAAATGTGGGGAGATTCACAAAGAGTGGACTGCAGCTGGAGTCAGTGCTTCAAGAACCACTACGCACAGACGTATGCAAGACATGGGTTTCAGCTGTCGCATTCCTTGTGTCAAGCCACTCTTGAACAACAGACAGCGTCAGAAGCGTCTCGCCTGGGCTAAAGACAAAAAGGACTGGACTGCTGCTGAGTGGTCCAAAGTTATGTTCTCTGATGAAAGTAAATTTTGCATTTCCTTTGGAAATCAGGGTCCCAGAGTCTGGAGGAAGAGAGGAGAGGCATAGAATCCACGTTGCTTGAGGTCCAGTGTAAAGTTTCCACAGTCAGTGATGGTTTGGGGTGCCATGTCATCTGCTGGTGTTGGTCCACTGTGTTTTCTGAGGTCCAAGGTCAGCACAGCCGTATACCAGGAAGTTTTAGAGCACTTCATGCTTCCTGCTGCTGACCAACTTTATGGAGATGCAGATTTCATTTTCCAACAGGACTTGGCACCTGCACACAGTGCCAAAGCTACCAGTACCTGGTTTAAGGACCATGGTATCCCTGTTCTTAATTGGCCAGCAAACTCGCCTGACCTTAACCCCATAGAAAATCTATGGGGTATTGTGAAGAGGAAGATGAGAGACACCAGACCCAACAATGCAGAAGAGCTGAAGGCCACTATCAGAGCAACCTGGGCTCTCATAACACCTGAGCAGTGCCACAGACTGATCAACTCCATGCCACCCCGCATTGCTGCAGTAAAAGGAGCCCCAACTAAGTATTGAGTGCTGTACATGCTCATACTTTTCATGTTCATACTTTTCAGTTGGCCAAGATTTCTAAAAATCCTTTCTTTGTATTGGTCTTAAGTAATATTCTAATTTTCTGAGATACTGAATTTGGGGTTTTCATTAGTTGTCAGTTATAATCATCAAAATTAAAAGAAATAAACACTTGAAATATATCAGTCTGTGTGGAATGAATGTATACATTATACAAGTTTCACTTTTTGAATGGAATTAGTGAAATAAATCAACTTTTTGATGATATTCTAATTATATGACCAGCACCTGTATATATATATATATATATATATATATATATATATATATAGACACTGCCCTCCAAAAGTTTGGAAACACCCCTGGCAAAGTGTGGTTTTGGACGATATCAGCATAAATCCTTATCATTTTTGGTGCAAATACATTAAAATAACTTGACATTATCATTGAAGACCAGCAATAATAATTTTCATTTTGATTACATAATAATGGCAATATATACATGTCAAAATCAGACAGCTGTGATGCTTGGTTACTGGTTTAAACTTGGCCCAGGTTTTAAAATCATCTTTGGGCAATCCTTCAGGAGGCTTGGAGTAATATATCAAGTCAATGTTTGAATAAACTGACAGCTCGGATGCCCAGATTATGCAGAGCTGTAATAGCTGCTAATGGTGGATATTTTGATGAATTGAAAATGTAAGTTTTTTCTATGTATAAACTATTTATGCAATAAAATGTTTTCGTAGTTTGTGTTGTCCCTTATCAGTGCAAAATTATCACAAATTAAAAAGGATTCATGCCAATATTGTCCAAAACCCCACTTTTCTAGGGCGTTTCCAAACTTTTGGAGGGCAGTGTATATATATATATATATATATATATATATATATATACACACACAGTGTTGGGAAGGTTACTTTTTAAATGTAATAGGTTACAGATTACAAGTTACCCTACTTAAAATGTAATAAGTAGTGTAACTTTTCAATTACTTTAGAGTAATGTAATTACTTTTTTGATTACTTTTCTAAATGCCTAATGTTTTCTCTTCCACCTTCAATACCATCGGTGCGTTCCAAACGGGATATATCGCCCTCCTGAAGGGCACTTCGGAGTGAAAACAATCATGGCCGCCATATTGAAGTGTCGTTCCAAACCAAAGTGCTCAGAATTAGCCACTTCCACGGGCCCTTCGGAATGAAGGAATTCGAAGGGTACAACTGATGGACAGTTCGGGCTCCCATGATCCTTTGCACTGATTCTTTGCATGATGACGCCACCTCCGTATAATGACGCAGAAGAGCACTTCAAGAAAAAGTTGTTTGGTCCACTACACCCTTCAACCTTTCGAAGCTCTCACTCCAGAGGGTAAACCCTTTGAAGGGATAAGGGCATAGGGATGAGCCCTTCCGAATGGAACGCAGGGCCTGACTGAGGTGAGACCCTTGAGCAAGAACCGAACCCCCAACTGCTCCCCAGGTGCCGCAGCAATATGGCTGCCCACTGCTCCGGGTGTGTGTTCACAGTGTGTGTGCACTTGGATGGGTTAAATGCAGAGCACAAATTCCGAGTATGGGTCACCATACTTGGCCACACGTCACTTCACTTCACTTTCACTAAATTTGTTTATGTCTGGCTGCGCAAATCATTTTGCTCCAGACTGTTTTCTGAATGAGGGACAATTCAAGGCAGGTTTTGTTAAAAAGTTAAAACTCAAGGATGGAGCAGTACCCATTGTTCATGATCCAGCTGCACCTCCAGAAGAAGTAAGTCTCACACTTTATATTTTTTATGATTATTTGCGAATCGCCTTTGCTCTTCCACAGAAGAGAGGGGCGGGGTGAGCAGAGCTCATTAGCATGTAAAGAGATATGCAGCGAAACAAGTTGCTGTGAACAGAGCTGTTTTTGACAAGGTAAAAAGGGTGTTGTTTTTCACGACCACTGAGACCATTTCGAGAAGACCCTAAAGAATCATACCAACTTGTGGAAAATGGGCATCCGATGTCCCCTTTGAAGCACAGCCACCACAAAATCAGACTTACTTTAAAATCATTCTGAGGTTAAATACAGATTTAAAATAATAAGATATAGTTTAATAGCTATGATACTGTTTTTGAAATCAAATCTTTGCATAGCTATGATGGGAAACACTGGAATCTAACAATGTCTTAGAAAAAAAACTGTTAATGTTTAAAAAAAAAACATATATAAACCCATATAGGAAATATAAGAGTTATCGGATAAGCATGTTACAGTATAAACTTCTGAAACATTGGTGTTTCATATTTTAGAGCAGTCACTGCAATTTATGAAAGAAATCAATTAAATCTGTATGTGGGAGTGTGTGTGAAAAAAATCAGATGTAACCCCCTTTGTAATCTTTAACATTTTCCTAAGTAACTGTAATTTAATTACACATTTTTTCTTAGTAACTGTAACTAATTACAATTACTTTTATTTTGTAATTAAATTACGTAATTCCGTTACATGTAACTAGTTACTCCCCAACACCGTGTGTGTGTGTGTGTGTGTGTATATATATATATATATATATATATATATATATATGAACAAGTTTATATTTTTGAAAGCAGTCTCTAATGTTCACCAGGGTGCATTTATTTGATCAAAAATTGTCAAATTTTATATATTTTAATATATTTTATAATGAAATTTGTTTCTATGATGGCAATTTTTAGCAGTCATAACTTATGAATGTTGAAAGCACTTCTAATATTTCGTGGAAACCATGATGCTTTTTTTCACATGATTCTTTGATGAATTTGAAAGTAAAAAAAAAAAAACCCAGATTTATTTGAAATAAAATTATTTTGTAACATTATACATGGAAGTAAATGCATGTATAATGTTACAAAATAATTTTATTTCAAATAAAGATCACTAGATCACTAAAGATCACTTTTAAAGAAATAGAATGAATGAATGAGTGATCTTACAGCACCTGAACTTTCGAACTGTAGTGCACATGAGTAACTGGCTAGTCAAAAAGTGAAGCAGGGGTGGCGAACTCCGGTCCTGGAGCGCCACAGCCCTGCAGAGTTCAGATCCAACCCTAATAAAAACTCACCTGCCTGTAGCTTCCTAGTAACCGTTCAGACCTTGATTAGCTTGTTCAGGTGTCTGATTATGGTTGAAGCAAAACTCTGCAGGGCTGGTGCTCTCCAGGACCGACGTTCGCCACCCCTGAAGTAAAGGTTTGCTTAAAGTAGAAGCTTCATGTACATGTTTAATGTTATAGAATATTATTTAAAAAATAATAATAATACTCAAAACACATTTGTCAGTGCATCTACATCACTTACACAACCTATGCACAAAATCTTTAGCAAGCTTGCAATCATGTTTGGATTGTTTAAATAAGTTGACCACTGATATAATCTGAATGTTGCTTGATATTACTGATGAACTCCTCAGTCTGTATCCTGCAATTTTTTTTTTTTTTTTTTTTTTTTTTTTTATTTAAAAAAAAGAAAAGAAAGTGAAGGGAAAAAAAGAAGATTGTGCAACTACTGGTTATGATTGTGAAAAGCTGAAAAAAAAAAAAAAAAACCTGAATGCAAACCATGGGAAGACCTCGTACGGGTGTAAATGCATCCACAAATACATGAAGCTGTTCTGTACGGAGTGAAGACTAATCAGTCCACCCTAAGTTGCCTTTATTTGTCTATGAACCCTCAAGCGTCCTAAGCCAAAATTCCATTGAGACGCTTCAGGCGTCTTCATTTCCTCTCTTCTCCTTTTCTCTCTCCCTCTCATCTCCTCACTATTGTGTTCTGTCATTTATCTATTTTATGGGATTATCGAGGCGCTTCTCCCCTGCCCGCAATTCATTACGCTCCTAACTGCTCACTTAGGTTTATGCCCCTTTAAATCCCCCAACAGATAACCAACCAGCCTCGGTAAACAGATAGAGAGGGAGGGAGAGAGAGAGACATGTGGTGGGCACTCATCAGAGAAGGAATTAAGAGATGTCACGCGGCGGTGGCCATGGCAGTGATGAGAGGCAGTTAGTGGCGGTTTTTAACGCGGCTGCCCTCTTTCTCCTCATTAGTAATTCAATTTGCTCTTTATTAGCCACTCTTATCTCCTGCACAGAGTCCCTCTGGCTAACCCCTCCATCACCCACCCTGTCTTTCCCGCTCGCCCCCTCTCTCTTCACATCCAACCCAAAGAAGCATCACCTGGCTGGAACAAGCCAAAACTTCCTATTACAAGACCTTGGTAGGAAGAGACACAGGCAATTTACAGGTATGCAAAAGGAAGGCAGTTTTATGGTAATACTGCTACTCTAATGTTCGCAGAAACAGAGCGCAAGCGATTACCGTGAGATTGTGGATGGGCTGGAGGGGGTGGAGCTGGCTGTAAAAACAGTGATTGCTTTCCATCAGGTTGGGCTTATATTCTCCAGTTCGTTAAAACAATCCAATTTGCAAAGGGATAATTACGCATTAGCTCCTTTTTATCTACTGAGCGAGAGCGCTGGCAGGGTTTGATAGTGTAGCCGTATTCGGCACGCCACTGCTGCAAATTACCCGCTATCGGCACATGTACACCATCACGGCCCGATTGGGCAATTAATTAACTCCTCCTATCCCCAGTGGATACGGGCCATCACACCCAAACCTACTTCTTCTTAAACCAATCAGGCTGCTGGGAACATGCTGCCCTCTATTGGGGGTGTACAGTCACAGCCAACAGACTTAATTCACAATCTTTCATAATCAGTCAAATGTGTTAAACAGTACTAAAGTCTATTAAAAGACCTAAGCTATCAGAAGCTGAGAAGCTGTGAATTTTGCAGCAATATTATCACATAATATTCTCACAATATTCCATGAAGGCCTAGTGATGGCTGATAATTGAATGGCTCTCAAAGCACAGTACCATTTCGGATCAGATTATAACATCCAATAGACCTGAGTCAGTGTATCGCAATGTTTAATTTCTGAGGGGAATAAAAATGAGGCTTGAGAGATAGAAGTGCAGGTTGTTCAATGGGTTGTGTTCAACTAATAAAATGTTATTCCAAAAAAACCGTCATAACTTGAATGCTAAATGGTTATAGAGGAAAAACTGGGCATCATACACTACGACTGAGGATCACACACTACCAGACTTTCATGTCGTTTCAAACACAACAAGCCAATACAGAAATGTGTGCTTTGTTGATAGAATATGCATGAAAAATGAAAACAACTTGTTCCTAAAATTAAAAAAAATATTGATATTCCTCCAACTGGACAGAATCTATGGAAGCCCGTTTCCACCAATGAATAATAATTATATATATGTTTTGTTTTTTTAAACTCTTGCAATTGCAAGTTTACATCTCACAGTTCTGACTTTTTTTCTTAGAATCGTGAGGTATAAACTCACAATTGCTAGTAATAAAGTCAGAATTGTGATATATAAACTCTAGTTTGTATCACGCACTTTTGACTTTATATCTTGCAATTCTGACTTTATACCAAGCAATGCTGAGTTTATCACACAATTCTGAGAAAAAGTCAAAATTACGAGTTTATATCTCACAGAATTGGGTGTTTATACTTCATAATTCTGACTTAGTAACTTGCAATTGCTATAAAACTCGCATTTCTGAGAAAATGTCAAAATTGCGAGGAAAACAACAGCGAGATGTAAACTTGCAATTATAAGAAAAAAACTCAGAATGATTAGATAAAAATCGCAATTACCTTTTTTATTTTTTATTCAGTGGCGGAAACGGGCTTCTATAAGAATCATGGTCTAAAACTAAAAAAAAATAAAATAAATAATAATAATAATAATAATCTGTCTGTGCCCATCATTCACTATGCAATTTTTTGTGAAATTTGTCAACTCTGATTGCACAAAATCAAATATCTGGCCAAAATTTCTGTTGTGTATTCCAGCCTTAAAGTGATTAAGATGTAAGAATAATAAAAGGGTAAACAAATTATTGCTATGTGCACTCTTATCAATATCAAGTCAAAAATGTGGGCCTCAAAATGGTATATTAAACTATTTAAAATTACACATCAGAACATTTAAAAAATATAGCCAAGTCTCTGAGACTGCCAGGAAGATTTCCATGATTTAATCTACAGTAAGACTTTATTTTCATGACAGTACCCAGTGTACTGTTCATCTCTGCTGCAGCTTTGTGTTTCCATGGGAGCATAAAGCCCACCTCAACCTCTCTCTGAGGAATACAAACAAAGCAGTGATAATTAATTTTCCAGAGACCGTTTTGTGTTGATTACTAATTAGACTACCAGTGTATTATATTTGTGTAATATTGATTACCAGTTAGTCACAGAGGGGGTAAAAATAATCAGTTCATTTAAAAAGGCAGAGGTAGAGTTGCATTGTGTTTTGAGAGCTGTAAAGCATTTTGTGAATGTGCAGTCATAGTAACTGACCTGATCTTGAGGTCCCAAGTGAGGTGGAGGTGAGAGAGAGACGGCGGAGCTTGTGTCTGCCAAACGAAACAAGCACTTTTGACTGTGCTCGCCTAGCATTGGTTGGAGTCTTCACCTGTGCGTGTGTTCGTCTCTGCAACGAATACCGGCTCCTTACAGTCTGCACAATGGGGCTGCATCTTCTCTCTAAGGAGGGACTGTATATAGGCATACATAAAACATACATGAAATGCTGTAAGAATTTCTGTAAAAAATGTTTTTAGAAATTTTGGCATGTTACAGAAAGCAATAAAAAGTAAACGTTTGCTTGCTTTGATGGAAGTGCAAAGGAAATTTAAGGAACTATGTGCTGCCATCTAGAGAAGAGTTTAAGAACAATATTGCCACCAGCTGGGACACTTGCAACTAGCAATCACTCTACACTTTAAAGAGGTCAAATAATACACTGGGTTTCTACAGTTTGTGATGAAACATGTTCCAGGACATTTCTATGTTTTAGATCTTTTGTTTTGTCAATTTCAGAACTGTCTATGTCAGCACTGTCACATTATTTGATATTTGTCACAAATACACATTTTTGAAACTTGCTTGTGTTTAATAAGGGGAAGGGGAAAGGGAAAGGGAAGGGGGAAAGGGAAGTGGTGTGTGGCCAAGTATCGTGACCCATACTTGGAATTTGTCCTCTGCATTTAACCCATCCAAGTGCATGCACACAGTAGTGAACACACACCCGGAGCAGTGGGCAGCCAATGCTGCGGCGCCCGGGGAGCAGTTGGGGGTTTGGTGCCTTGCTCAAGGGTCTCACCTCAGTCGTGGTATTGAGGGTGGAGAGAGCGCTGGTTATTCACTCCCCCCACCTACAATCCCTGCCGGACCTGAGCCTCGAACCCACAACCTTCGGGTTACAAGTCCTCTTACAAGACTCTCTATCCATTAGGCCACGGCTGCCCCAAATAATAATTCCACTAACGAATTCCATCATGCATTTCCACATGTCAGGCAAGTACTGTTATTTGTAATCGGTCCTTTTTAACAGGACATATAACTACTCCCGCAAAAGGAAAAACTATCTCTGTCTACAATGATAAATAACATTAATTACAGTGCTGTGATGCCTAACTGATTTTACTTTTTTAGTGTTTTATTTTCATTTATTTTATACAAAATAGTATACAAAATTTAATATTAATTTATCAGATTTTGGCCATAGCATGATTGGGCCGGCCAGAATTTTAATATCGGTGCATCCCTAAAATTAATTCTGACTTCTCACATCCCCTTGCATATATACATCACAATCTTAACAAAGCACAACTCTCACCTGCTAGCAGATCTTCTGATGATCTTGGTTCGACTCCTGAGCTTGAAAGCACCAGCTGACAGTGGGGTGGAAGTAGGGTTCATGTAGGTGGGGTTTAAGGACAGAACAGATCCCTTTTCCCCCTTTTGACCATTCTTGTTAGCTGTCCATTGATAGACCGTGCCCTTATGGGTAATCATAGAAACTGAGCTAGATGCATTTGCTGTTGTGCTTAGTCCAGCCGCTTTCCAGCGATAGCGGCTGGCATGGTCAGCATGGGATGTGGAGGCACCTTTAGCTTTAGACTTTTTTGATAAAGTTGTTAAGGTTGTGGCACATCTCTTTTCTTTCATTGGTACCTCCAGTCCACCTTGAAATGTTCTTACAGGGGCTTTAAGAGATTTGGGTGAAAGGGGCTTGCGTGGTGTTTTCGCTAAAGTGTTTGCTTTCCCAGCTGTTGACGAGGAGCAAGAGGAAGACACCCAGGTGTACTTTGAGGTCTTAGGAGCTCCGAGGGAAAGATTAGGCTTGCGAGACATCTTCTTATTGGAGCTGGAGACTCGTTTGATAGTGGCTGTCCCAGGTGAGGATCCATAGGTCACTGGCTTAGGTGTGCTTTTTATGTTTACCACCTCTTGGTTTTTCACCCAAGTAAACCGAGATTTTTTATGACATGGCGAGGCTACATGTGTCTGAGTTGAGTCTAGCTTAAGCTGAAGCTTTGTGGGACTCAAGGAAGCCTGAGACTGAAGGTTAGAGGCAGATGGAGCCATAGTACAATCTCTACTGGCTGTTGTCATTTCAACAGTCCTATTGGATAAGGCAGCAGTGGAAAGGTGTGGTTTGACTTGAACTGGAGCTGAAGGTTTGACAGGTGAAGGGATAGAGAGATTGTTCACAGCTGAGGATGATTTCAAAGTGGGTTTTATCTTCTTTTCAGGGTCAGATGTTGAAGCAGAGTCAGTTAGTGCATTGGTAGATGTGCAGCCATGATCCTTTGTTCCTGTTGAAGGTTTAAGCATAGTCCTTTTTTCACTTGCTTCACTTTTCCTCTCCTTTGAAGTCTCATTTTGGAAATTAAGTGAAGATGTTGTAGATTTATCTGTGGTTTGTTCAGCTTTCAACTTTTTAAATAAAACAATGTTGTTTCCAAAAGGTCCAGCACTAGTCCCAGTAGCAGAAGTGGCTCCAGATGTAGTGATGTGATTGTGAGGCTGGTTCAGGTGGTCCACAGCTGGATGAGACACATGGCTCCCAACTGTCCTGTTGGTCTTGTTGTTAAGTGAGTATGTTTTCCTCCAGCTGCCAGAAGAATGAGGCACATACGGTTGTGGCAGTGATGAATAAGACTGTGTGTAGTGTGAGGCATGACCTCGACTCTGGCCCCGGCCCCTCCTGGAGTCATGTCTGGCATGACCCCACTCCGTAGAACTTGATGGAACGTCACCATGAGTACTTTTATAGTCATTAATGAGGTCTGCAAAGTAAAGAAGCAGCGTGTAAGGTTAAGGTGAGACTAATCTGAACTGATTTGATTATTTAAAAATGAGTGAAATTGACTTTTCAGTAAATGCAAGGTCTGTAACAGAAGTGTGGCCATCTCTTTTCACTCCACTCGATTCCAGAAGACAGAAAAAAACATATTATTAAAAGAAAAAAATAATAATAAGCTGAAATGCCCCTTGAGAAAAGACACAGTCTGATTAATGTTAAACACCAGACAGAATCTCTCTACAACGATGTCAGAAAATTAAATAAAGTGATTTTTAAAATTATTTTTAAAATCTTTCAAACTTTAAATAAGTGAAACAAATATAAATCTGAATTTTCAGAATATAGCTGTTAACTATAAAATCAAATGCAAAGTATCTGTAATCATAAGCAAATATTGTAAATTATATGCATATCTTAAAACAATAAACACTGTTCTAGAATAGGTTACATTGTATTAAATTTTCTGGTCCCCATCTCCTTACAGGTCTTTACCTTATGATTGTCACGAGATTTTTATATAATTTGTTTCAAAGTTTATAGATTTTGGAAATCATTTTTGTTTAACCCTGAATGGATTATAATTTTTAATCACAATCAGTTTATATTAGCTATTCAATAGCTACCAAGAAAGAATCTAGAATAGAATATTATCAAACATACCAAATTTAAATAACAGACAAACGAACAGAGGCATTCAAAATGAACATACATAAAAATGTGGAGCATTTCTTTCACTTTGGTTGGTTGTCATTTTCGCCCAGAGATTTGTTTATCCCTGAACCTGTTCTACAGCAACCAGCAAAGAACCAGTACCAACAACGAGGAAAAATGAAATCGAACAAACTATTGTAAGTCAGAAATTTAAAAAAAAAAAACATATAAACATCTTAAAATTAGTGCATATCTTAGCTTTAGTGAATAACGGTTAGGTCAGCCACGGTGTTACTGAATACTTCATTCACAAGGTAAATGTGGCTAATAACGAACGTAGAGTTTTGAAAAAGGCTTAAAACCACTGTTGAATTACACTAGAATATCGCCACATAAATAAAGCTGTCACACTTACTTTGCAATTCCTCTATTTCTCTTTTTAGCGCTTCACGTTCAGCCATCTTCACACCAAAAACACAGATGTCATAAAACCGCGACGACGCCTGTGATTACGTTTACAGGCAACATCCAATCACAACACGCTTCTCAACAGATGATTCTAAAGTTTTGGTTTTGAGCTGAGCTACGCCTGGTTGTTCGAAACTTTACAGACCGACAGTGGTTATGTCTGGAGAGTAGTTTCATTTAGAGCAACATTATAAACTTCTGATAATCACATCATTATCTTTATTCTAACAACCTTTTAAGTGTCTGTGTCTGGAAGAAGGCTGACAGTTTTGCATTCTAACAGTTTCGTTTTGGGTTACAGAAATCGAAAGTACTGACTTCGGTAAGTAATGAGCATAATTAGGTCGAATGTTTGCTCAATTTAATTGGGAATTATTCATTGTATGAAGTCGCCTGAGAGTTGTAGTTAACTTATTTAAAAACTTCGTTTTATTAGCCGTATAGTATTCCAGGTCAATATATCAGTAAACTAATAACAAACAAAAGTTACTATCACTAACTGTTGACTGCTTTACAGAGGCTGTCTATGCAGCTCTTCCTGTCTACCAGCGTAGTTGTTTTAAATTGCGTACGTTTTTAACTTTAAGGTATTTAAATGACGAAGAAGAGGAATATGCATTACTCAGAGGAAGTGAGCAAGTAACGTAACTCCAATGCTATAGGCCCATGCCCACACTGGAAACACTGGTGTCAACCTGAAAGCCTGACGTACTTCAGTTTTGCAAGTGACCTTTTCAACAAATGGCTTCAGCTGACAAGATATACTTCATCATAACTGCAAAACCGCCTTCACCACATGGGTATATAAAGGCTGGTGAAGTGTGCTTCATAGATAAACAACTATTTGATTTAAGGCAGAAGAGAAACGACACAAACATTTTACCTGTAATTTGTATGGGCAGTAAATTAGATGTACTCCTTGATAAAGTTCTTCTGCAGCCGTTGAAACGCAGATCAGCAGAATTACTGCTGGCTCTTGAGTCCAATGAAGACCGACTCTTGGCCCTGAAAGATCCTGAGGCTTTAGAGGAGGCTTCAAATCTGTCTGAAGGCAGTCTGGTTCACGTGGAATATAAAGGGCAATGGCTCAAAGGTGTGATTCGATACATTGGCAGTCTCACATCTTATAGTTCTGATCCTATAACAGGAGTTTTCTTTGGGGTGGAACTACAGGTGAGTAACCTGTTTGCATGAGTGAGATTGTGTCTGTAGTATTGTTGAAGAGAAAACAGAGGTAGAGTAATACAAACAACCCACTAAGGGTAATGTGGTTGTATACGTCTTATATTCTCTTTTATTCTTAGGGGGAAAATAAAGGAAAAGGCCAAAATGATGGTTCCTACCGCCACAAAACATACTTCACATGTCCTAAAAACTCAGGCATTTTTGCCTCTTTTGCAAGAATCAAACCAGTGGATCATAAACCTTCAGCACCACCGCTACCAACTCAGTCTTCTCTGTCCATGACGTCTACTGAGCCTCTCAAAGCTGGAGACAGAGTAACCTTTTTTGGTGACAAAAATGTTCACCATGGCATGGTTATGGATATAAAGGACCGCCCAGATGGCAAAATGGTTCTTATATCTACTGTGAGTACTTACTTCTTATAGTGACTAAGAATGAATATTTCACCCAAAAATGAATTTACTCACTGTGCTTCTAAGTCTGTATAACTTTCTTTCTTTAGTGGAACAAAGAATAGGAATTTTTTTTAAGGATTTTACCTTTTGTGTTCCACAGAAAGAAAATGAAATAAATAACAGCATACAGGTTTTCAATGACATAGGAGTGATTATATATATATATATATATATATATATATATATAATAAATAATGACAGAAATTGTATTTTTGGGCAAACTATTTTTTTGTAGTATTCTCTTTGAACACTTTCCTTAGATCTAAAGATAAAAACACCTGGATTGGTAGGATGATAGAAACAGGTCCAAAAAAAGAAAGATTCACCTGAATGTTCATATAAATACTAGTCCCAGAATAATGTTCTATGTCTTAGGGTACGTTTACACGATTGTTTTGCCAAAGAAAAGTTTTTGCCTTATATTTTTTGCCTACAGATGACAACACTGTCAAAACGATCCCCATTCACAGGGATCCATAAAAACAACTTAAACGCTGTATTTATCCATACCAGGCCAGTAGTTGGTAATGTCACTTTGTAAAGAAACATGACGCAAACATGTAATATGCATGCGACGTCACCGTTTTCACAAATTTGCATTTTTGTAATTTGCACAGAGACAATAACGATATCGTTTGCAAAAACTTGACTTTGAAAACTGTTTATAACCCAAATTGCTGCTTTTGTGTAAATGAATGGCCAAAACGCATAAAACGCTTTTAGTTAAATACCGTGTTGTGTAAACGCCCCCTTAGACAAAGGAAATTGTTATATAACAGCAGCAAAAAAAATAGCACTAATATTACTCATCAGCTAAATGTAAATTAAAAGAAAATTACAGATTTATGTACAAGAAAAACAAAACAGTATACAGATTGTGTAATGTGTGTTCACCTGTAACACAAATATATTCTACTATGTTATATTAAGTAAGAATTATTTTCTAAAATGTTCCTCTTCTCAGGATAAGGATGATGAGGGGAAGCAAGGAGGAGAGATAATGCTCCCACTGGATTATGTAATTAAAGAGGAGCTATTAAATAAAGGTAACATATGCATGCGTCGCCGCAGGTTTTATGTGCACTTATAGAATAGAAGAACACAAGGTACAACCTTAATATACATATTTGGCCATAGACACTCATGCAAACAATAAGTTCTATCCGGTCAATGTAATGGAGTTATATTATAAAAGTATATAATAAACTTTTCGTTTTTTGTTTTGTTTTTCTTATGACCAGATGAAACTGAAAAAATGGACACTTCCCAGGCCCCAGAGATGGGGGGTGTTACTGATTCTGATGAAATTACTATTGGCTCCCTAGTGCAGTTTCTGGGAAAAACACTAGTTTATGGAATTGTCCGCTGGACTGGATATTTACCTGATAAACCTGAGAAGATCGCTGGACTGGAACTGGTATGTTCTCGTCTTTCAAAAATTCCTGTAGTTCTGAAATGAAATAAAAACTACAAGCCAATTTCACCATTTGTTAACTATTTTTAAAGACTGTAATATATGTATTTTGTTTCTTAGGAGGACAGCAGTGCCGGTGTGACTGATGGAACATATAAAGGAAAACGGTACTTTAACTGTCCTCTTTATTGTGGTTTATTTGTGAAACTGTCATCTTGTCGGCCTGATGATCGCTTTTCTGGTGGAAAGAAGCAGCTGTTCAATGGACACTCTGGTAAGACCTAATGATATGGTTAAGTCCTTGCCTGCAGTTTTTCAGAAATTACAGTGTACTGTAATTAAAGTGGCTGTGTCAGGTGTTTATTAGCAGAAAGTGAAATTTTATCATGAACAGGTAGATTACACCAACAAATATTATGTTGCCATATACTGTAGTGGAACTTGTGCAACATTCCTTGTGTGCCTCATTCTTCTTCTCTGTGACAGATAATGATGAGGCAATTGTATCTGAGGAAAAAGAGAATGTGCCACCTATTAGAACAGAAGATGTGTCAAACCGACTGATTGGTAAGATGAAAGGCATTCAGGGTCACTGCAATTCCTGTTATATGGACTCTGCCCTGTTCAGGTTAGAATTTATATTAGACATGGTTTACATGCAGAACTGAAATCAGTTAAAAAATGAACAATTTAAATATCTCATTTCTCAACAGTTCAATAATATGGCATGATATATATATTTTTGTTTTGTTTTGTTTTTTTATCATCCAGTGTGTTTTCCTGTTCATCAGTTCTGGATTCTCTGCTTTTTAAGTCTACAGAACATGAAACCATTCAAAGCATTCTGCTAAAGAACATCGTTAACCCTCTCCGCAAGTGAGCTTGTGGCCTGCATTTGGCTTTGTATTGATAGAATTTTTACCTTGTAAAATTTAAATTTGAAAGTCATGCTAAACAGAAATTTCAATAACACCCATAGTAAATATATACATATAGGAGAGCTTGAATAACCTATTTTTCTCTCCTAATTTACAGACAAGGTTTTGTATCAGAGCGCAGTGTGATGAATCTTCGGAAACAATTACAGAAACGGGAACACTGCCCCACTTACACCACAGATGAGAAGGGTACGCTATCTTCTTGATGTCATAGCCATATTCAGCTTTGTTGATGATGTCAAGTTTCAAACAGAATATTGAAGAAAAATGTCCAACTTTACATTTCTTTGCAAGTCATCAAAATACAGATCCAAAATATTGCACAGCTGTTTCCACAAATTATTTATATCTCATTATCTATAATAGATCTCTTGGCTGTTTAATAGAATTTCACTAAGCATAGTGTTTTCCCTGATGTGTGCAGATCCCGAGGAGTTCCTCTCTCTCATCATGCAGGAGATTCTCTTTCTGGATCCACCACTCATACTCTGGTAAGGAAACTTTTCATTGTTTTTATTTGTCCGTAGGGACAGGAATCATAAGGAATTAGCTATTCTAGTTCCTTCATGATTTCATTGTTTGTTAGTAATTTGAGGAAGAACCAAATAATTGATCCTAACTACTATACCATTTAAAACACACACACGCATATAAACTACAAGTTGGAAACACTGTCCGAATGACATTCAAGAAACTATAACCAAACTGAACATCATGAAAATTATTCTGTTATAGTTTTTAGAAAAATTATCTGTTTCTTTCTGCTGAATATGTCTTGGCATTTTAATAGAATGTCTTCAGATTTATAGAAGTTTTTTGGAGTTTATGCATTATTATATGTTTATCACTTTATCTGCCTTTAGCAGCCAATCAGGAAGCATGCAAAAATTGCAAAACTGTTACTACTACCAAATCTTTATGGATTATAACCACCATTTAGTCCTGCCGACAGTTCAGCAGCTACTGGAACATTCATTTTACAGCAACGGTCTCAAACTAGCAGAGGTATCATTCTTCCTTTTGTTTATTTTGTGTTTGAGTGTTTACAATTCTGCTTTCAGTTCTTTATTTGCATTATTTTGGTTGGACATTCCATAATTGACCTGCAGATGGTACTGTTTCTCTCTTCTTAAATATTTCTGGTGTGACCTAAATGAATATACATCCTCTGTGTTTTTCTCAATATCTTATTGAAATGGATCCACAATCTAGATGTATAAGTCATTGTATTATCTTGCTGTTACACTGAGTTTTATTTCTTTATGCCTCCAGGTGCCTGCCTGTCTGATTCTTACTATGCCTCGCTCAGGGAAGAGTTTCAAAATGTTTCCAAAAATCATTCCTTCTACAGAACTGGACATCACAGGTCTCCTCGCGGATGGTAACTTGTCCTAAACATCTATACAAATATTAATGTCTTGGGGTTTTCATAGTAATGTGCTTCCCTCATTCTGTGTGTTCTATTAAGTCACCTGAGGTGTGTTATACATTTACTTGCTCATTAGGTCCTCAGCAGTGTGTGTTGTGTGGTCAGCTAGCAAATCAGGAGTGTGCTGAGTGCTTCAGAGACACAGTGTTTAGTCAAACAGGATTCAAATATTTCTGTGTGAAATGTTCCTCTCAGGTAGGGTGTTAAATATGCATTCTGCATTCATCAGAATATTCTGTATAAAATTATAATGCATAAATTCAGTCCTTTCTTATGGGTATTTTTATAGGCTTGCTTATTATTAAATTATTAGACTAATTATTAAAAAGGATTGTATATAGTAAAGTAAATCATGTACTGTATATATCATAAATCATTAACTTATTTATATATTTCCTACATTTTAATGCAACATTATATGTTAAACAACCTTGGAACTGATTTGTTTGTGTAGGTGCACTCTCACCAGCAGCGTCGATGCCACAAACCCAGCACACTGCTTCTTCCTCAGGGCTTCCCTTACTCACAGAGTTCAGGGTCTGATCGCCGCACTCCTCCACGGGAGAAACTCGAGCTGTTTGCTGTGCTGTGTATAGAGACCAGCCACTATGTCTCTTTCGTCAAATATGGACCTCAAGATACTGACTGGATCTTCTTTGATAGCATGGCTGACCGTGTTGGTAAGTAAATGTGTGTGGAATGTGTGCTTGGTTTGAGTTTAAAATTGATAGTTCACCCAAAAATGAAAATTCTGTCATTAAAGGTGCTGTATGTAGGATTTTGACTCTACTAAAGCATAAAAATACCATAATATGTCTGCAGATATTTAAGAAACATGCTAAGTTAACATACTTGTTTATCTGAAAAACAATGCTACAGTCAGTTATTCTCCTTTGAAAATGTGCATTCCGGCCTGGAATGTCTGTGTTTGTTATGGTTTGTGAAACGCGCCCACTGCCAGTTTACCCAATTGTATTTCGGCACCCCAGGTTGCCAGTTGGCGGAAAACACAGCGTATTTAATTGCATTTATCGTCATGTGCGCTCGTTTCTGTTGGTGTCGTTAATCTGGCAACCTGCCTGTGCATCAAGTCTGAGGAGGAGGGGCCGGGTGAAAAAAAACAGTCTCCAATATTTTGAATTTGGACTGCAATACCTAGTTCAACCTCTAGGTGTCAATCCTACATACAGCACCTTTAATTACTCACCCTTATGTCGTTCCAAACCTGTAAGACCTTTGTTCATCTTCGGAACACAAATTAAGATATTTTTGATGCATTCCGAGAGCTCTCAGACCCTCCCATAGACAGCAAGGATCCTTACACGATCAAGGCTCAGAAACGTAGCAAGGAGATCGTTAAAATAATCCATGTGACATCAGTGGTTCAACCGTAATTTTACGAAGCTACTAAATACTTTTTGTGTGCAAAGAAAACAAAAATAATGACTTTATACAACAATTATGCAACAACGTATGCTGTTTTGTGTCAGCAGCACCATACGCGGATACACTTTTTCTGTTGTTTATGCTTTAATCTAAATGTAAACAACGTATCCGCATACATACGTTTACATATGTGATACTCTCCAAAATGGCGCTATAGGGTGATGCGGAGGAGACGAACTGTCGAATAAAGCCGTTATTTTTGTTTTCTTTGCGCACAAAAAGTATTCACGTAACCTCGTAAAATTATGGTTGAACCCCTGATGTCACATGGATTATTTTACCGATGTCCTTGCTATGTTTCTGAGCCTCGATTGTGTAAGGATCCTTGGGAGGGTCTATGGGAGGGTCAGAGAGCTCTCGGAGTGCATCAAAAATATCTTTGTGTTCTGAAGATGAACACGGGTCTTACGGGTTTGGAACAACATAAGGGTGAGTAATTAACGACAGAATTTTCATTTTTGGGTGAACTATCCCTTTAACACTGGGTTTGAACACGTATATCATACACTTTCCTGTTTGTAGGTGAAAGTGATGGCTATAATATTCCAGAAGTACGTGCATGTCCTGAGGTTGGCCAGTACCTACATATGCCACTGGCTCAGCTGGCTAATCAAGTGCCTCGAGAGATGGAAGGTGTGGCGAAGCGACTATTCTGCGATGGTTACATGTACCTTTATCAGAGCAAGACCATGTCTCTATATAGATGATTAAATCAATACGTACATGTCAATAAATGAGAGTGTGCAATCTGATTAGCTATGAGTAGGTCTGCTTAGTAATGGATTCTAATAATGATATGTTCTTTTTAAGGGAAATTGTGAAACTATATGCTTCTGTTATTTATCAGTCAAATATTTACACTTTCTTTTGGAATTATTTTTCTTTCTGTATGGAATTCCCATACTGCATTGCCTGGGTGGGCGGTACACACTCTTTAAAACATGCTGGATGAAGATAATGCAGCTGATATCCTTTAAGTGATTTAGACTTGAATAAAAGTACACAAATTTTCAAAGTATGTGTATAAGAAATAATATATATAATCATTTTCTAATCTTACCAAAATGGGAAGAGTTTTTATATTTTCTTTTCAAATGCGTATTGCTGACCCTACTGTAGCTTGCTGCCTAATTCATGTTAATAGAAAAGGGAGTCAAGACATGTTTGCTTACATTTAATTCTGACAAGATAAAGATTTTGTTTCTATAACGTATGAAGTTGATGACTTGCAGAATTCCAGTTGTAATTTTCAATTGTATTGGTTCTTGAGGTTCCTTATGAAGCTTTCTGGCTACTAAATAACATTGTGAGCAATACTGTATGTAATAATCACTGTGTCACAAATTATCTGTCAAAATATTTTGATTCTTGAATTTGTTTGTTTTAGTGTATTTGATTTTATTCCAGTGAAAAAGATCAACCAAAAAAATAAATGTCTTGACAGGAATTACATCCTCTATGTCTTTTTTCTCTCTCTCTGTGTGTGTGTGTGTGTGTGTGTGTGTGTGTGTGTGAGTGAGTGAGAGAGACTTAGATCTCAGCTCATTACATTCCTCCCCTGACCAAACAGGGATAAACCTGGATGAGACTTTGCATGTTTGTGTTTTTCGTTACATCATCGTAAACTTTGTGACGGAACAGTAGTTGTTTAGACTGCAAGAGGTGGAAAGGGCTCACAACAGCATGTCTAATGAAATCTTTCCTTAGGACTGGATAAGAGAAAGGGGATTTGGGATAATCTGTGCTGTGATACAGCTAATACACTTGGATTTAGGTACTTTAGATGCCTTAAGCAAGAGGCTTTACTGTAAACATTTACACTAAGTTATAATATTTATTTTCTTCCCATATAGAGACAAATGACTTCCTGACTTGATACTTTCTGCTGCTTTAAATCGCATTAAATCAAAAGCGAATTTAGCGATCACTGTTATAATGTACAGTATGGAAATTTTCATTTGCCGAATTGCTAAAGATTACATTTAGCTGTGTTATTAGATTATTGTTTTTAAACGATTACCTGAAGTGAGAAGATGACAGCAAATGTAATCTAACAGTGTCACAATTAAAATCCAAAAATTGTTCGATATGATAAATAAAAATATATTTAAAAAAAATCTGGTTGTAGAAACAAAATTGGTTGTGAATGTGCAAAACAAATAATAATAATAAAATAAATTGTATTTTATTGGAAATTTGGCAGAGAAACAATTTTCACTTGGAAATTGCTCGTATATTTCATGAATTATTACGTAGAAAGTAACACACTGAATTAAATGTCATGTCTTTAAGTAATTCTTGTAAAACATACTACAATAATTTTCTTACCTACAAGTTTGATATGTGTGTGTGTGTATATATATATATATATATATATATATATACATATTGAACAAAATTATAAACACAACACTTTTGTTTTTGCCCCCATGTTTCATGAGCTGAAGATCTAAGACTTTTTTTATGTACACAAAAGGCCTATTTCTCTCAAATATTGTTCACAAATCTGTCTAAATATGTGTTAGTGAGCACTTCTTTGCCGAGATAATCCATCCACCACACAGGTGAGGCATATCAAGATGCTGATTAGACAGCATGATTATTGCACAGGTGTGCCTTAGGCTGGCCACAATAAAAGGCCACTCTAAAATGTGCAGTTTTACTGTATTGGGGGGGGGTCCGAAAACCAGTCAGTATCTGGTGTGACCACCATTTGCCTCACGCAGTGCAACACATCTCCTTCGCATAGAGCTGATCAGGTTGTTGATTGTGGCCTGTGGAATGTTGGTCCACTCCTCTTCAATGGCTGTGCGAAGTTGCTGGATATTGGCAGGAACTGGAACACGCTGTCATCCAGAGCATCCCAAACATGCTCAATGGGTGACATGTCTGGTGAGTATGCTGGCCATGCAAGAACTGGGATGTTTTCAGCTTCCAGGAATTGTGTACAGATCCTTGCAACATGGGGCCGTGCATTATCATGCTGCAACATGAGGTGATGGTCGTGGATGAATGGCACAGTCACGCTATCTCTGTGCATTCAAAATGCCATCAATAGAATGCACCTGTGTTCGTTGTCCATAACATACACTTGCCCATACCATAACCCCACCGCCACCATGGGCCACTCGATCCACAACGTTGACACCAGCAAACCGCTCACCCACATGACGCCATACACGCTGTCTGCCATCTGCCCTGTACAGTGAAAACCAGGATTCATCCGTGAAGAGAACACCTCTCCAAAGTGCCAGACGCCATCGAATGTGAGCATTTGCCCACTCAAGTCGGTTACGACGACGAACTGCAGTCAGGTCATGACCCCGATGAGGACAACGAGCATGCAGATGAGCTTCCCTGAGACGGTTTCTGACAGTTTGTGCAGAAATTCTTTGGTTATGCAAACCGATTGTTGCAGCAGCTGTCTGGGCGGCTGGTCTCAGACGATCTTGGAGGTGAAGATTCTGGATGAGGAGGTCCTGGGCTGTGTGGTTACACGTGGTCTGCGGTTGTGAGGCCGGTTGGATGTACTGCCAAATTCTCTGAAACGCCTTTGGAGACGGCTTATGGTAGAGAAATGAACATTCAATTCATGGGCAACAGCTCTGGTGGACATTCCTGCAGTCAGCATGCCAATTGCATGCTCCCTCAAAACTTGTGACATCTGTGGCATTGTGCTGTGTGATAAAACTTTAGAGTGGCCTTTTATAGTGGTCAGCCTAAGGCACACCTGTGCAATAATCATGCTGTCTAATCAGCATCTTGATATGCCACACCTGTGAGGTGGATGGATTATCTCGGCAAAGGAGAAGTGCTCACTAACACAGATTTAGACAGATTTGTGAACAATATTTGAGAGAAATAGGCCTTTTGTGTACATAGAAAAAGTCTTAGATCTTTGAGTTCAGCTCATGAAAAATGGGGGCAAAAACAAAAGTGTTGCGTTTATAATTTTGTTCAGTGAATGTATAATATATATATATATATATATATATATATATATATATATATATAAACTTTAAGATATTTTATATCTTAAACTTTCTGTCCTCCAAAAAAAAAACATCACACACTTATACAAACTTCCTTTCTCTTTCTTATTGTCTTTCGATGAAAGCGCTTCCCTTTTTTCTTTCATATCCATGCTGTCATTGTGAGTCGTCTTGACTTGATTTAGAACAAAGAGAATGTGTGAATACACAACCAACACATGCTGAATTCACAAAGCACTGTCAAAAACACAGAAAAGAGCAGACCTGTGATCAGCCAGCACTGCTTTACAGGCACAGGAAATGTACTAATGCCTGACTCTAAATCAATAAAGTGTTGCCTGTGTGATGATCTCATTATGCAGACAGAGCTCAGCACTGTGTGGGAGGAGTCAGTGTCAACTGATTTCACCTGACAAATCTGATCAATCAGATAAACAGGATTACCTGTTAAGAATAGTTCCAGGATATGAAAATTTTCTAATTTGTGTCATCAGTTCATTACATTAAATGCATGTGTTGTGACATACTTTGCCTTAATTGAAACAGAAGTACTTTTACACAATCTGTCTTTTTAATGCATAATGGACAGCACTGGTTCCTCGTGCTAACACTTCCAGAGTTAAAAATGAATAAAGGTTACTGAATGTGGTTTAGCGAAAAGTAGTTACCAGGAAAGCCACAAGGGTTGCACTAGGCCCTTAGAAGATCACTCACATGTCAATATCAGTATATGACTGCTGGAACGCTGAGCAATTATTTCTGGGTAAAATCTGATATGGACATTTCTGATTTTACCACACAACCCATATTGGACAACAAGGTAGATTTACTAGGGCTAATTCTGTTTAGATAAGAGATCCATGGTTTGAGGGCCCAAGGGGACCCAGAGGGGATTATGACTCTCAAAGTTGAAGAAGTCCTGCAGTGACCAGTTCAATCAGGCCATCCAAGATGAGTTTGTTACATCACTGGAACAGATTTGAAAAAATTTAGGAGTACTTCACCTACTCACAAATGAATTATCAGTGAATGGGTGCCATCAGAATGAGAGTCGATTAAAGCATTACAATAATCCACAAGTAATCCACACAATTTAATGTCTTGTGAGGTGAAAAGACGCATGTTTGTATGAAAAAATATTTGTTTAGAACTGTTTTGGACTGTTTTTGCTTGTAAACAGTGCTTGATCTATGCATATTTCTCTCCTGATACTTTTTTCATTGGGGAAAGCAATATTATGAATAGAGGACTTATATTTTAACAATTTGAAGTTAAAGTGTCTTGATGATGATTTTGATTATTACATATTCACAGCTTTTCACGTCACAAGATGTTAAATGATTGACTGGAGTTGTGCTTTATCAGCTGTTTGGAATCTCATTCTGACGGTACCCATTCACTGCAGAGGATCCATTTGTGAGCAAGTAATATAGTCTACATTTCTCCAAATCAGTTTCAATTAAGAAACACAATTATCTACATCTTGGATGTAATTTTTAGGGTGAACTATTCCTTTTTTACTTTAACATAAAACATTTAAAAAAGCTGAGCTGGAACATGAAAACACTCAGGCTCAGCTTCTGATGACCCCCACCCCCCAAAAAACAAAAACAAAAACAAAAACAGGCAGTTCTTGGCCAGAATGGGTTGCAATGAGAACTACTTTGTGCCACAATTCAAACACCTGGCTATACGGAATCTGTGATTCTGTTAATAACCTACTTTAAGGTTTCAGAACAAAACGTAGGATGAAACTGTTATGGTTAAAGCTAAACTGTTAGATACTGTTATGGTCTCTGTTCTGTTGAATAATAAGTTCAGAATCAATCAGGTATTTTCAGAGGTTGCATAACAGGTTATAGAGAAAGCAATCATTAATGAGGATAACACTTTCTTCACTGCACACCTGCTATGTGCAAAGACTGATGTGCAGAGTGTTGCTTCAGACCATGGCTGCTGTGTTGGTGTAATTGAGAGGGCTAGACAGAGAAACAGGATCTTGCCTTTGTGCTATGTCAACAGCTTTGGAATAATTGCGTGTGTAGGAGGAGGTATGAGCAGGTGTGTTGTGCATGATTACTTGTTTCGATTGTCATTCTTGGTCAAGTCCTTAGATTCTGTCTTTTTGTCCCGATCAGTCGCAGTAGAGGAAATATTCTAAATCTGTTCTTAGGGAGTCCATAACAGACTGAAAGAAAGGCATTAAGAATCTTTAGTTTTTCCAGCATGTTTTGCTAGATATGAGAGAATTAAAACTCTAATTAGATGCAATAGGTTCAGTTAAGGACTGCACATTAGTTGTTTAATCAATATAATAATAATAAATGTTTCAAAGTGCTGTGAGATTTATTTATACACTTTTGTTTTTGTTTTTTAAATCTGCCTTCTCCCTTGCATTTGTCTATTTTAGGTCGTGGAAAATGTTATTTTTGTGGTTACATTACAAAATATTAATTTGCATGTGCTAAAAAGCACTGTGTATTCTCAGCTACTTTTTTTTGTTTGTTTGTTTGTTTTTTTAATTTTTGCACTTAAAGGGATAGTTCACCCAAAAATGAAAATTCTGTCATTAATACTCACCCTCATGTTGTTCCAAATCTGTAAGACCTTCATTTTCTTCCTTTGGTAGTAAGGACATGGTTACAATTGTCCATAGCATAGTTATTTATTACTATTGGGTAGTCAACACAGCAGATGCACAGTCATTATCAACATCATGTGTTGCTTAAAGCATTATATATTAAAAAGACTGCTCCATTTTGAATCAAATAGACCCTTAAGACCACGAAAAATCTGTTTCATGGGTTTTTTTATGCAGTAGGTTGACAGCAGAACAATTTATAAAAGCACACCTACACATGTATTTGTAAAATTATTTCTAGCAAAGCTTGACATTCGATGGTCTATACGGATAATCAAATATTTAGTAGTTTGCTTTCTCCAGGTTATTCATTTTGCTATTGTATGCACCCAACTTGTGTAAACAAACTTCACTGCAACTCCATGCAGGAACGTATCATTTATGGACAATTACCTTGTGTTACCATGACACCATCTGCACTTCAGGCATGAGACGTCATTGAACACGTCCTCGTGATCTTTCATGCATGCATCTAATAATTAAACAAAAGCTATGATTACATTTTATCTAGTGAATGGCTTCATACTGTACACATTAATTGACATTTTACTTTACTAGTGTTGAATGCATGTTTTTGGGGTCCTTACTTTTTGTACTGCCTTGTGGAAGCAGTGACATGGCTTTCAGTGTCCTTTAAGTTCTCCATCTGAAATGTGTGAGTGGGAATATCAGGCACGTATGTGGGTCTGTGTTACAGGAATCAAATTAGTGAACTGCAATAGGAGGTAGTGGCTCTTCTAATGTCACCGCTGTGTGGTTCACCTCATAAGCGAAAGGCCAGTGGCTCCGTTACACCCTTCTGTTAAATTAAGCTCTTTCAAAGAGCCAGTGAATGTATGCTTCTCAGCCTCACAGGTACAGCTGCTCAACTTGATGTTAAATAGTATGTAATTACAGCTAACATATAAATTGCACAGATATTTATGACTTTTTGTAAGAGACTATAGCTCTACAAGCGACTGTACATTCTTATACATATGCACTTACCCACAATATATTTTAAGATTGTTGTCCTAACGTAATATATTTTGACAGGTTTGAAGGTTTAAGCAAAATTTACAACATAGCAGCATTTACAACATACATTTTGGCCAGATTTTGTTTCCAGTAAAAGTCTGCATAAAGTCTTATATTGTACATCACAATCTCCCTGAGCACAGCAAAGGTCACTCATTTTGCTGATCATAAGCTGAGATACCTAACGGACATCAAACACATCCTCCATTAATGTGCATAAAGAATAACTCCACAGATGAAGGAAGATGAAAGTCAAGAGACTGATAAAAGAAGCACATGCATCGGTTTGTTGCACACATCCCAATAAATGCTGACACTTTCCAACGGAAAAGTGCTGATTTTATGGTAATAGCATATTAGTGCATGTTTGAACTGTTAACAAAGTGAGAGATTTGAAAAGGTCTTGGTTTTTATAGGTGGCACATTCAACATATTTTCCAGACTCTGAAAATTTGTTCAAATTGACAATGAACCGGTCAAGGACATCAATAAAGGAGATGTTTCTGTGGGTTACTATGGATTTTAGAGTCAAAATGTGCATTGTTCTCAGTTTAGGGGGATTTCAAAATGTTAATGAAGCCTCCTCCACAGCATGTCACATTTTGGATGCCTTCTATTTTAGGTTCATTAGGCTCTCAAAAAGCTTAAATTCAAAATTTGAAGAATACTAATAAAATCTGCTTTCTTCTCTTTAAGTAAAGGCATTATTAGATTTGTGTTCCGAAGCCTGAGTCCCGCTGTAAGACGTACTTAAAATATGAGAGAATTGTTGAGGTAGATGCCTATCTGCAATGTTAGTAAATTAAATTTTCATCTCTGAGATCCTTGTATGGGAAACAACATCTTTACTGTGTTCTGGTCTACCGAATCTCTTCTGTGTTCCACATATAATTTATACAAGAGTGCTGCATTGTACATACAGTAATTACAGTTCTTATTAGATTTTAAATTATCCACTATTTGGTTAAACAAGGAATAAATAAATAAATAAATAAAATCTCAATCCTTTTGTACTTGCTATTAAACATTTCTTAAAACATACTATCGTTTCTGTGTTAAAATGTCCCCATTTTGTATGTAATTTAACTTTTGGTACTGTATATATTATATACATACTGTATATATATATATATATATATATATATATAATTTTTTAATTTTTTTCTGGTACAATCAAGCAAATTGGTATAGTATACTGTGAATGCACTTATGTTTTGACACCATTCACAGTCAGTTATTGTGGCTTGGGTAACCAAATATTAAGTTTAATATTAACTAATAATTATTCAAATCACCAGGTAAAACTACTATATATCTAATTATTATGGATCAATTTTCAAATGTTTAATTCCTATTATACTTTTTCATTTTCTGAATGCAATTAGGGTACAAAGGCATTAAAGTTGGAAACTGCACTTTTTCTGACATGTTTGAAGGCAGACCTTTATTTCTTCTTTTGATCTGACCTTTGATATTCTAAGTTCTTTCACGGGCCCATTATTCTCTCTATAATTAATTAACAACATGTAAGGAAGGTTTGTGATAATATTTTGGAGAGATTTACAATAGATTTTTAACCATCCGTCCGTCGATCAATCGATCAGTTGATCTACATTATTTTAACAATAAATTTTAACAAATAATTCTTAAGAAACAGCAATAGTATTTTCTTGTAAAATTTGCTCCAATAATTTGTTTGAAATTTAAAAAAGAAATTTAGAAGTTAGCAAAGATATTGCCTTCAGTGTCCTTTTCTGGATATTTCCCTTAGGTGTACTGCATTATATACAGAGGTGGACAAAGTACATAACTTCATTATTTGAGATACTCTTGGTCAAATATTACTCCATACAATTGAAAGTTGTAAAGACAGATTTTTATTAAGTAAAAATACAGAAGTACTTACTTTTAAAAGTACATAAGTACAAAAGTACATTTCCTTTTTTTTAATGTCAGCATACATGTTCTGTTATTTTTGTATGTAATATATCTTTGGAATATAGAGCTTTTTGAATTTTACACAAAATTAGCATGACAGTGATCTTACACAGCTCTGGCAGTGTGCACACATCTACATGAAGCCATTCATCCACATCTGAACTAAGTGGACAGTGAAATTGCTGTAAATACAGACTGATAAGAAAAAAAGAGAGAAAAAACCTTTAAATCCCAGCAACACAACTGTAGCTGTATAACTTTACAACAACACTGGTTTAACTAAAAATACAGCAAGATTTGTTTGACATCAAAAAATAAATTACAAAAATGCTCTCTCTAACTGTTTGATACACAGAACGCTAGTGTTAGAGGGCCATTTTTTGTAATAAATAAAATGAAAACAAGTAGATAGGATAGAAAAAGAATAGAGAACACCAGTGTTAGGTTTTTTTTTTTTTAATAAAAAGAAAACAAATAGTTAGAATAGAAACAGAATAGAGAGTGCAAGTGTTAGAGGGGCAAGTGTAGATGGAAGGATGTGTTTTTAGCCATTTCTTGAAGATTGCTAAGGACTGCTTGGATTGAGTTGGGCAGGTCAGGTATTTTGTGCCTCTTTGGGATGGCACTATAAATGTGCCATTCACTTGCAGAACGCAAGGTTCTGGAGGGCACATATATCTGAGGCAGTGAATTCAGGTAAAGGCGTGTAGAGCCAGTGGTTGTTTTGCAGGCAAACATCAATGCCTTGAATTTTATGCGAGCAGCTATTGGTAGCCAGTGCAAACTGATGAACAGAGGTGAGATATGCACTCTTTTCGGCTTGTCAAAGACTAATCTTGCAGCTGCATTCTGGATTAGTTTTAGAGGTTTGATAGAACTGGCTGGAAGACCTGCCAAGAGAGCATTGCAATAGTTCAGCATGGACAGAACAAGAGCTTAAACAAGGAGTTGTGTAGCATGTTCCAAAGGGCCTGATCTTCTTCAACGATCTAATGTTGTAAGAAAATCTTCAGGACTGGGCAGTTTTGGCAATGTGGTCTGGGAAATTCAGCTGATCATCAATCACAACTCCAAGGTTCCTGGCTGTCCTTGAAGGAGTTATGGTTGATACGTTTAGCTGGATGTTCAAATTATGATGAAGTGATGGATTTTCTGAAACCACAAGCAGTTCTGTCTTGGCAATGTTGAGTTGAAGGTCTGTTAGACATGCTGAGATGTGAGCAGCTATTATTGGATCATCAGGATGGAATAAGAGGTAGAGTTGAGTGTCATCAGCATAGCAGTGATATAAAAAGCCATGTTTCTGAATGACAGAACCTAGTGATGCCATTTAGACAAAGAAGAGAAGTGGTCCAAGAACTGAGCCTTGAGGCACCCCAGTGGCTAGATGTTGTGACTTGGACACCTCACCCCTCCAAGATACCTCGAAGGACCTATCTGAGAGGTAAGACTCGAACCATTGGAGTGTGGTTCCTGAGATGCCCTTTGCCAGTAGTGTTGACAGGAGGATCTGGTGGTTAACCGTGTCAAAAGCAGTGGACAAATCCAGCAAGTATTGGAGATTTGGAAGCAGCTCTTGCCAGTCTTAAGGCTTCAACAACCAAGAGCAAGGCAGTCTCGATTGAATGCCCACTTCTAAAGCCAGACTAGTTACTTTCCAGGAGTTTTTTGTGTGAGAAAACCTGAGAATTGGTTGGACACAACTCCTTCAAGTGTTTTGCAGTGAAAGGAAGAAGGGAAACTGGTCTGTAATTCTCTAAAAGAGATGGGTTAAGGGTGGGTTTCTTAAGTAGTGGGGCTATATGAGCTTGTTTATATGCTGAGGGAAAAACGCCAGTGTGAAGAGATGTGTTAATGATGTGAGTGAGTGCAGGTACAAATGAAGAAAAAATGGCTTGAAGGAGATGAGATGGAATTGGATCAAGCGGACAAGTAGCAGGATGATTGGAAAGGATGAGTTTGGAGACTTCTGCCTCAGAGAGTGGAGAGAAGGATGTGAGCAAATATATGTTTGCTGGTAAGATGTTTGACAGTTTGTGGTGTGGAGAAATTGTGCTGATTGTTTTAATTTTATTAAAGAAGAATGTTGTAAAGTCATCACCTGTTAAAGAAGGAGGGGGAGGAGGAGGACAAAGTAGAGAGGAAAATGTTTTAAAGAGAATGCAAGAGTTAGATGATTTGTTAATTTTGTTGTGGTAGTATGTCTTTTTTACTCAAGTAAATGTACTTCATTACTGTCCACCTCTGATTATATACTGTAATGTATTAAAACAAATTCAGCAGCCCCAAAAAATGTATTTCTTCATTCCTTTACATTTTTTGAAATGTCAGTACCTTGGTGTTTTTATGGAATCTTCTGATGACTCAGAAATTGTTTTTTTCTTCTTCTGACTGAGATGATTTTGTTGTTTGCTACCTGTATATAGAGAACAAATGAGTGAGAGTGAAAGTGGCCGAGAGATGGAGAAGTAGAATATTGCTCTATTTTTTCTATGAAAAAGTCTGAAAATTTAATCTGGCCATTAGTCACAGAACTGAGTATTTATCACACAGTCACAACACAATGGGTGTTTACCACACAGTCTTATTGGTCAGTATGTTTAAATCAGGTTTCTTTTGAGGACAGCTGTCATGGAAATCAATGTTTATGACAATCTCTCCCATAAAACTAATTCTCTCATTCTTTCTCTCAGCATGACAAGGCAGCTGGAAGCAATAGGGGTCTACAGTCCAGCTAAGAAAATATTTTCCCTTGCTGGATAAAAACATGAAATACATATGCAAATTGTCTTTTCCCTAAGGGACAGCCTAAGCAACACAGATGCTCAATTGTGACCATAAGCTTACTTGTGATAGTCCCTGCTGTTCATTAAATATGCTAAATGACCATTCAAACAAGACAATCACAGTTCAGACAATGAAACTGAAAAAGGATAAATGAGGGCAATGAAAAGACCTGATTACTGAAAAGAAATATAATTTAGGTATGGAGGAAAAGACAATAGGGACCATCATTAGTAATAAAATGGTGAGAGGCATTCATAATTTATCACAATATGATATTAGATAATTAACTGACCAATTACAGAGATGAGGTGAAGGTCTCTTTCATCTTTCTTTTTCCTCCTCACAATAAAAAAGCTCCAACCTGAGCTTATGAATTTGTGCTATCATTTGGTCACTCTTCATGTTGTTCATGAATTTGAACTTAATCCAGACCCTGCGGTGCATCAGTTTGACTGCACAAAAAACCTTCGATCTTTTGACTTGGGAATATCAGTGGGCAGTTTTGAGAGGAACTCAGTGGTTACGCAAAAAGGCAGAATATTTTTTTAAAAAGCCTTTGTCCTACAGCGTGGTACATCTGTGATGTCCGTTTTCTTCCTCTGTTGGAATCACAAGTCAATGAACAGATTATTCAAAAAATTCCTCTCATACAGGTCTCCCAATGTAACATTGTTTTCCCTTACTGTGTTTTAAAACATCTCATGGCCCTCCCTCAAACATTGTGTGTGATTACACTCAAAAACCTAATATGAGCATAATCTTAAACTGGCAGTTGAAGTCTATTCTTTCTTTCTTTCTTTTTTGCAGTTTTACACACAGATAGAAGATAGAATGTTTTCTCAATAGTTAAGATGCTTTTTCTAATTCTTTTAATTCAATTTCTAAACATAAGGATGTGGATTCTAAATAGTAGAGAGGTGTCATTTTACAAAAGAAAACATTGTATAATACTTTGTTTTATGAGTAACAAAGTGTGTTTGTTGAATGACTTAATTTTAGACATGTTTGAAGTGTTTTGGAAGATTTAATACATTATAGATATCTGTATCCTACTTAATTTGTCAAAGAAAAGATTATTAAAAATAGTGATAATGGCTACTTAGATTCTGGAAGCGAAATTTTACTGCTGTGCCAAATAAGATGGTAAAGAGAACAGACTGACTTATAACTTAAGTACTGAGAAATGGGTCCTAGTGATTGTTTAAAAAAAAAAAAACATAGGCCTACATTAACATTTAGGCTACATAATATCCTTCACCTTTTACAAAGTCCTCAAAACAAATTTTTAACGTTTAGGTTATGTGTGATGTAGTTTAGCATCGATAGCCTAAATGATCGGTGCAGCGTAGGAGCTGGAAAATCATTAGTAGGCTAAATTGCAAAATTAAATATATTTAATAATATAAACAATAATATTTTACTCCAATTAACGGTGTTTCAGGAATTCATGAATTTACGTAACTGCAAGCCTCCGTCCCATTTTCTCGCGGGCAATTTGGCTATTTTGTTTGTTTTCCCCCAAACCATTTTTATAAGTGTATAACTGGAAATCAGAAGTTAATGAGTGAAATCACCGGCATTTCGTGCGTAAAGGGGAGGCGTACAGTGCCTTCATTTCCCCACGCGCGCCACTCTTCTGCCCAGTCTGTGCTGGGAACTCACAACGACAGGTTGTTGACGCTCTGTTATGAGGAAGAGACGCGTGATTCAGTTACAAATATTACGAGCTCACATTATGTAGGACTGAGCATTTGTGCCGAACGGCAGCTAGCAGTATGGTTGGAGACATCGTGACTTCTGGAAAACATCCAGAGATCTAACAGAGGCTCCTGTGTTATTTGGTTAGACACTAACAAACTTCATTCTTTCCTATTATACCGGAGCCTTAATTATGTTTCTCTTCAGAACTTGGTCAACTGTAAGACTGGTCGCCGTTTTACTGAGTTTGGGGATTCACCAGAGCAACTGGAAGGGAGTAAGTTATCAATGTACTCTTAACATTTATACAAAATATTGTAATATTTTATTGATACACTATATATAGCAATTAGTTTTGTGCAGTTCCATGATTTTGATTAAAATCATTGAAAGTCTTTGCAAATTGATCATATGCATTGTAGTCAGTGGTTTCTGCTGTGGGCTGTATGTCTCTGATATTAAAATTTGTTAGGCTGGTTGTATAACATATTTATGGATTTTTTTTTTCCAATTAACCTACATATTAAAATACATATTCACGTATAGGATGTAATGTTACAGTATAATTTGGACACATTATCACTATTTCTATTCACCCTTTTTGTAACAAATTCATTTTTAAAAGTACAAATATAATTAATATGAAATCATAAGAATATGTAATTAAAGTTATGCTGAAATAATTGACAAATACTGTTTTAAATTGGGTATAGCCTGACAAACCATATGATTAAGTTGAATTTCCTAAAGTATTTCATGGCAAATATTAGCATTTGCTTCCAGAATCAGGTGAGATTTCCTTGAGAGATATTTGCATATTTATTTTAGAAAGCATCACACTGTACCACTGATGTAGACAAAGTATGGTGTATGCTGTTGGAATGACACGTCACACAAGTTAAAAGTGTTTTATAATGGCCCTGACATCAAAGTATATTAACATTTTCCTCCAGATTCAGGTGATGTTTTCTTGAGAGAGATTTACATATCTGTTTTAAAAGGCATTGCACTGCACCACTGACTTAGAAAATGTGTAGTGTATGCTGTTTGAGTGGCATATCGTAAAAGTAAAAGTATTCGTATAGCACTGCCTGCAGATTTAGGAGAGATGTCCTTGAGAGAGAATAAATATAAATGTAAAAATAAATAGATATGCACAAAAGATACATTTATTTTAAAAGGCATCATACTGAGCTAATGATGTAGATGAAATATAATCCATGCCATTTGATTGCCACTGTATCATCTAGGGATCAGTCCAGTGCTATATTTAATGTGCTGTATCTGCTATATTTAATGTTGTGATGCTGATGTGTCACAGATGTTGATTTGATTAGCAGTACTGACCTGAGATCCTGGCCTCCTTTTAATGATGTTTTGATGACCATTTCCAGTACAGGAACACTGTCATGTTGTAACCCGAGTGGCAAAATTAGGTTCCTGTCATGAAAATTCATGCAATTCATGTGACTAATTGGCCTCCAAAACAAACTCTATCCAGGTTTACCAAACCTTTGTGTTATGCAAAGGTGGATCATCATTCTAATTTCTGAGGATCACAGGCTCCACAAGAAGAGCACAAATCAATATTGTAATTAAATGTAGTTGTTGTTTGGTACTCCCTCTAATGATATGGCTTTCCTTTCCTGAATGGAGGTTCATTTCCTATAATAATGATTCCATGTCTTCATGAGCCTCTTCCTCAGGGCCACTGGATGCTATCTGACTAATAACAGGATTCCTATCAGTCAGTTATTTTTCTTCTTTATTTGCCCTCTCAACATTCAATATTTCTGTTTGGGTCACCAGTGCAGAGGTTATTTACTTATCTGTTTGAGATATTTAGATATGTAGCCATAAAGGGATTTTTAGCACACTGCTCTATCATTTTTGGGCCAATGATACATTTTATAGTGCAAATTTGTGAGGAGACATATGGAAGCGGCCTTGAACACCCTTTATCAGCAGATGTGCCGTAATTGTTTTTGCTGAGATAGGAGACTTGACCTTTTGGGGACTTTTAGAGCCACATGGGAGCAGTCAAATCCTGTGGATTGTTTAATTGAAACCAATTGCTTTATTGCCCAGGTGTGTCACCAGTGCTGGTAGGATACAACTGGTTTGTTTGTTTGTTTTTTCTCTGCACTTCTTTTCTCTCTCACCCACACTATTATGAGTGCGATTTTACGTTCTGTGGCTCAAATGAAATTTGTTGGAGTGATGCATCAAGGTATTTTCTCGTCACTTTTCCCATCACAATTTCTGTATGTCCAAGTTGAGCCTTGGCCTTGGCTTGAGGAAATGCCAGAGAGATTTGTAGTATATGGTTGGGTTTAATATGCTGATTACATGCAACGTAAGCATAAGAAAAGAGGTTATTATGCATTCAGTGGCGTAACATTTTTAAATAACCGCAGCAGTTTGTCTTGCCAAATTTTCCCACACAAATCTCCATCAATCCTTTGAATATTCACACTCTTTATAGATACTCACACACAAATGCAAACTTGAAAACACAATGTGTGTCTGTTTTTCAAACCAATGCTTTTTGATTTCTTCTTTTATACAAATATTTAACTGCACATTTATACAGACAACCAGTCTCATTTTAAAAGAAATTTAGAGGAGAATTGACTAAACAGTTTTGCCATTATACTATGTGGTGTTTCAAAGCAAACCTACATCTTTTTCCCTAACTACAAAACGTCCAGTTTTACCAAGTGCTCTTCATTTATGCAAATTATATTTTTACAGAATGCAAATGCAAACAAAATAAAATGTCCTTTTCTGGTTTATATCTGATCAGTACATTTCAATCTAGCTATTTTTATCCTCTATCACCAAATATGTCACTCTGGTGTCGTATTCGGCTCATTTCAGAGTAATCGATTCGTTTACCTTTGGATAAACTTTTTTTTGCTGGTTAAAACCCTGTTTTCTGTCATCTGTGAAACACAAAAGAATCCAAAATAGCAAAAGCTCTATTACTTATCATGGCTGTACATTAATTTATTTTTTTTCACATGGCACTGGTGCTACAGAGGTTGAAAGTTTTTTAGCACAGGCCAAACAGTTGTAGCACAAGTTAGGGGTGGATGATATGGCAAAAATATCATAGCACCATTTTATTCAGGAATATCACAATTCATGATTTTATCACAATTCTTTGTCATGCTGGTTTTACTATTAAGTTGCCTGAGCAGTACAGCCAAACTAATTTATAATATACATTATACTTAATATACAAATAAAACAAACAGTGCTTTATTTTTCAGGTACAGTATTTAGCAGTAACATTAAATATTAAATATTACAATATAACACTATATACACTATATACATCAATTATAAAAATTTTTAAGCAACTGTATTAAAGTTCATCAGTCAGGAGCAGTGAGTGATTTTTCTCAGTTTTTTATTTATTTATTTATTTATTTATTTATTTTTTATTGATATTAAAGGAATAGTTCACCCAAAAATCATCTGTATGTCAATTCTGTCATAGTGTCTTATTTTATACCATCATTTACTCACTTAAAAGTTGTTTTAAACCTGAATGAGTTTCTTTCTTCTGTTGGACATAAAAGTTATTTTGAAAAATGTGGGTAACCAAACAGTTGCTGGTCCACAGCGACTTCCGTAATATATTATTATTATTATTTTATTTTATTTTTTTCTACTATCAAAGTCAATGTGGACAAGCTAGTGTTTGGTTACGCACATTCTTCAAAATATCTTCTTTTGTGTTCAGCACAAGAAAAAAATAATACAGGTTGGGACAACATGTGAGTGAGTAAATAATGACATAAATGTAATTTTTGGGTGAACTATCCCTTTAATGACAGCTGGCAGCATGTTTAGTACTGTCCTTTTAAGGCCTGCATGCATCCGTTTCTCTCTCAACTGTTTACTTTCATTTTAGACATAACTAACTGTGTTTATATGTAAACCTTGTGTGCTTTTGACAGTATTAGACGCAAAATCAATCAGACGCGGAGGACAACTTATAAGTTGAGTTAATTCTTAAACTTAAGTCTAGTAATCAGGTGCTGTTTGAAAGTGTGCGCGCGCTTCATGTGTACCCGCTCAGAAGCACGTCAGAACAGCACGTGAATTAAATCGGCAAGGCTTTAAAGCAGATGCAAATAATGCACTTTTGTGATTGCACATAAGTGCTGTGTACCGTCAGTTTCACTCTACTGCTGAGATAACATTTGATGTGAATGTATGTCGCATTGTACAGTATATTGATACGGCGGCGGCAGAACTGCAACGGATAGAATGTGCGCTGAAGCGCGATACTATGATATTTAAACTCCATAGCCCTGCTTATACATACTGCATTGTGCATACTGCATTCCAAGAATTACCAAGCCATATGAAAGCTTTGTAAAAGTCACTATTCTTCGAAAAAAGGTTCCTATCTTTCATGACGTACAAATCTCATTCACACTCAAAATCTGGCACCAGGTTTGATGTTAATAATGTCAGATTCCAATTGAGGCCAACTGTGACACTTTGACAAGTTTAAATTTACTTTAAGTGTGCCTTCTAATGACTTATATTTTGCTGGAGTGCAATGGATTACTTTTACTTTGATGTTTTAATCATTGGAGTAATTAATGACAATGTATGTTAATCTAAATTTTACATTTTGTATTTGTACATTGGTTAGAGACTGAAAAACTATGTAATTGGTGGAAACATTACCATCGCAGTGTTTTGGTGGTGCGCAGATAGAAGTCATGGGTATTTGTCCTGTGGCATTCAAATTGTCAACCAATAACTTTCTTTAAAATATAGTGGGTTAACAGCGACTTGTTATTTTTTTTAATTATTACCATTTTTCTGTTTTATAAGATGGGTGTTTTTTTTAAATCAGTTGTCGACCCTGATGATTCAGTTTGAGATGTGCGAGACATATTTGTGAGACATTCTTTAACTTTGTTGTACAAACACACTGCATGTAACCCTGAGAAAACTTCCCTAACTCATCCACATCCCCTCCTCTCTTATCTCACCTGCCAGCAGACGACAGAGGTCACCGAAACCAACAGTGCAACCATCTGTTCTGGTTTTGAATTTGGAGAGAACACAAGCACTAGCAAGCACTCGCAGGCAAATAGACAAGCAAACATGCAGACTTTTCTAAACACAAACAGCCGTAAACACATTCACACTAGCGTTTTCACTGACTCCATCAATGTGTGTCCCAACAACATCCATTTCTGCCTATTAGCTCAGTGAAGGGAACATAAACACGACTTTCACCACTGGATGAATAATAGTCAACATAGCTTGAACGTTTATCCTTGATTTCCATGCTGACGTCATACTATTGATTCGATTTACACGTAGAGGATGATTGATATGACACACAGACCCCTGAGGCGTCCCTCTAGAATAAATACAACAATTCACTTTTTTTCTAGTAGTGTTATGATTCACCATCTCTGTTTTCCTTTGGAGATACGTAGGTCTGTTTCAGGAACTTCTGAATCTGTTGCTACTGCTCGTTCCCCCGTAACCTCAGGCTTAATCGGATCATTAGCATTCACCCACCTCTGACTCTCTCTCATTCCTCTCAGGAATAAGTGGGCGGCCATTACAGGTCTTTTTATGCAGCAAAGAGGTGAAACAGAAGCAACTTTTCCTTTTTATGTTGTCGATGAGACAGCATCCCACACATTTTGTTATACGTTCATTCTCTATTTCTCTGTCCATCTGTAATACATTTAATTATAGTAAATGATGGCAAGAGAGATGCTCAAATTGGTTCGATGGCTGCTTCGGAGATAATGATATTTTTCAGACTAATTTAGCTGTGTGGCTGGGGTTTATTGACAAGATGTTTTAAGTCTCAGTCTGATAAATATTTAGATCCTTTATATAGACATACAATGTATTTCAAATCTGTTAACCCCCAAAAATAACTATTCTGCACCCTTTTGTCTTTTCGAAACCCATGTGATCTTTCTTCTGTAAAAAACAAATGGAGTTAAATGAATGCAAATAATATTTGAAATGTTAGAATTTTTACTGAATGTCAATTTGACTTAATGGCAAGTGACTGAAATTGTGAAACTGCTCTTTAACCATCTTTCTCTAATGGGCTCAGCATGTTTATGCAGTTTTCTTAATATGTACTGCAGTTTGTGCTTTCATTTGCCTCACACTTTTTTTTTTAATCATCATCAGGTGGAAACGATTCATCCAGCATGTGCTGTGGTGGCTGAGCATATGAAGGCTCGAGAGCAATGCATTCACACTCAAAGACAAGAGGCCCGCAACAGCAACAATATCACTGGTGAGCTCACCCATCTGAAATATTATAACCCTTATTATAATCCTTATTACTTTACATCTCTTTATGTCCTTAATGTCTGTCCATTTGCTGATTGGTAATAGGACATTTTTTGCATGATTTTTGAGAGATTCGTGATGAGCATGATTCTCAGATTGAGAGTGTTTCTGATTGACTGGTGAGCTAAAAACTACATTTACAATTTTAAGCATTACACTTTCCTATGTAGCCCAGGTCAGGCAAAGTAAATAAAGAATGCAATTACGTGTAGAGATTTAGGAGATTAAAGGCAGTTATTCAAACAGAAGTTCAATTTTGGCTGCTGATGAAGGGTGAGGATCAGTAGAAAGGATCAATACAACTCCTTGCACTGTGCTTTCATTGTCAGTGATCAAAGGATAATGAATCATATTTTAGGCATGATTCTGTTCACTAAGGTTTTAAGATGCATTAAATGTAATATCTGTAGACAGAGGTTTACTGCTTTTCAGGGATATTGATTTTTTGTCTTTTCATAACAGCCTACTCGACTTTAGAAATAATCTGTAAAGCACTTTATGGAAAAACATGTACATTTATGTTGTCTTAAAAAAAGTATATATATATATATATATATATATATATATATATTAGTGCTGTCAATCGATTAAAAAAAATTAACTAATTAATCGCACATTTTTCTAAAATTAATCGCGATTAATTCCACCTAACATTAAAGTTTTTAAATATACTTTTATATTGCAATAATTTCGCATTCAATCTTCAAATGTACAATGTACAAACAACATAAAGACAGTATATTTTTAATATTTCTTTAATGGCATCTTTTTTTATGATTGAAGGCCAGCATCACTGATATCAATACTACTGATGTCTCTATAAAATAGTTTTTTCCCTGAATATTTAACCATTGACTGTAGCCAGTCAGCATTACAGTATAATTTAGATCTATAAATTTTAACATTTATTAGACTTAACTTCTAATTTAAGTGAACTTAAAACAATCATCACATGAACCTAATAAATTACATATTTAGCTACTTGTGCCCTTCAGCAGAAATATACAGAAAATGAATACTTACCAAACACTAAATTCTAAATTAAATATAGATGAACCCATTAAAGCTATAAAAGTTATTGATTTCCTCTTTTTTTCTTTGGTTCTTGGATTAATAGACATCACAGCAGCTGGTTATTAGCTTATTTGCCTGCTATAGCTTTAAAAGCTGCTGCTGCTGAACGTGACGCGGATCTGACATGCAACTCTCTTTACCTTTTCTGACCCACTTCAGGTCTTAAAGTCTCTACTAATGAGCGGACGAGTTGTTTTAGATGAGGGAGACAGTGCTGGGGTGCCTCAGGACAGTTTTTAAAACCATTTCAGAGGCATGTTAAATTTGACGCATATATAACATATTGCATGCATGCACGCAGTTTTAAGGCAGCTTTAATCGCCTTTTTGGTAACTTCATGCCTTAACTGACGGCATAACTAGGACATTGCATGCACGTAGTTTCTTTCGCTGTTTGATATGAAATGATACAGGCTACAGCGCGCGCCGGCACCTTTGTGCGTGTATTTGAAGAGCGCGCGCTAAGAGCACAGTTTCTTTTCCGCGCTCGTTTGACTCGCGCCTGGCGCGGAGGCGAGAGCGCGTCTGAAACGTCTCCCGTTTGATGTGGTCATAAAGACGTTCTGCATCTAAATAAACGCAATCTTTTTCAAGAAAAAAGAGACAGAGGCAGCAGTTGCGACTGGGGTGGCCAACTCTAGCCCCGCCCCTGCGTTAATTGCGTTAAATATTTTTAACGCGTTAATCAGAAAAAATTAATCGCATGCGTTAACGCGCTAATTTTGACACCACTAATATGTATATATATATATATATATATATATATATATATATATATATATCTGATTTAGGTAAACTTAATGGCCAACTTATTTAACTCTTCCAGTTATTCCAGTATGTGGTTTTCCCTTTTTACTTTTGTTGGTTTACATTATATTTGACAAAACAGAAATAAAATGTAATGTTAGGCATATTAAATACAATAAAAAATAAAAGTTAGACAAACAACGGTATTGATAGATAGATAGATAGATAGATAGATAGATAGATAGTTCTTGGTCACATCTTGGTCATCTCCAATTTAAAAGGAGATGACCTTTTGATACCTAAAAAGGCAGGATCTTTGTATAAAAATATCTATGGAAAACCTTTTATTAAATTTACCTCTTGATTCATTGTACCTCCAATTGTTGAACGAAACTGAGTACACAGCATATGTATTCCATTTCTGAACTGAGGCATTTTGAGTTGTTCCATATGGGCTTCCCTGAAGACTCCAGAGTAGTATATTGTTTTCCATTAAATCAATGGTGAGCTCTGTACCACCCTTAGTAAGCTAATGAAATTATTTCCATAAACAAGTTTGGACACCCAAGTGTTCTCAACACAAATCACAGCTGCAGGAAAGATGAAGCACATGAATATTCACTGCTGTTTAATATTCAGATTTGTTTATTAAATATACACATTGGACACAGCCTTCTTTTATATGTAAATGAAACTCTTTTCAGCTTAGCTGCCTTCAAACTCTGGAAGGATTTGAGAATGACAGTATCTTTTTGCACTTAACCTCATACTAAAGCTCATATTAGCTGCAGTTGTGTAGACTTTGAGCAGAATTTCATTATCATTAGTCACTATTGGCATTTAAATTATATTTAGCAGAGTTTAAACTGATAAAAGGGATTATGAATTACACTGAAAATCGATGCTAGTGCATAGAGAATGTCTTTCCAGTAATTTTCACGACCACAGACTGTCCATAAAGAGGATCTGTCTTTGTAATGCAGCAAAATGATATTTCAAAAATCTCAACTGTGTATCTTCCAGTTTCTCAAGAGACTGTATTTGGCAGAGTACTGTAAGTGGTGACTCAAGCACTGTCTCATACCTGAAAATGAAAGTGTACAAGAAAAGCAGCCTCTGTGGGCATGACAAACGTTGATGAGACAAATTCATTTCATAATTAAGTTAGTGGAGCAAACATCATTTAAAAATTTAGAATGCAAAACATAATTTCCTAAGTTAAGATTTTCAACATAAACATAACATTCATAATATGCATTCGTAAGATTATATGCAGTCAATAAGCTGAAATGTTGCTGTTAAAAAATTATTTCTAATAACTGAGCACAAAATCAGCATATTAGAATAATTTCTGAAGGATTTTGTGAAACTGAAGACTGGAGCAATAGCCTTGCCATCACAGGAAGAAAATTAGATTTTAAAATATATTCAAATAATAAAAAAAAATAATAATAATAAATTGTTAGTGTATTTTCTGTCTAATTAAATAATTTACATGTAATTATTTTAAAAATGTTAATTTTCATTATATATTTTAATATTAACATTGCTTTTTATAATGTTTTTAAGTACCCAATTTGTTTTTAGAGGACTCTTAAAAGTGTCAAATTGACATTTTGTATATTATTCCTGTCTTCTGTGCACTTTCTTGTGGTGTTGTCAGCCAATTAGCATTGTCATGACATACTTTCCTTCAGCTTTAGAGTAATTTATCACATTTACGCCTCAGGTGATTGTCTCAAAGCAAGCTGGCTGGAGAACTAATCCAGGATTAAGATGAATGAGAATTTTTCCAGGTATTAGGCCTCCCTGGGCTGAAATGCCGGTATAGGTGTCTCGTATCCATCGTTATAGAGCATTGACGAGTGTGGTTCAGACATACTCAGAGCTTTTTAGAAGTCAGTATACCAGAATCAGTGCAGGTGTAAGTGCTGCCCTTGACTTCTTAATTGAAACCCACGTTTCTCTGCTTGTTGCACCACATAGACTTTAATTAACACTGATCTTACGGAGGGGAGGAGGGCAGGCGCCATGTCCCTCTTTTGATGTATTACAAAGCGGCCTGGGCTTGACACTAAGTTAGAGAGGAAAGATGCAGGGCAGGACTCAGTGGCCACTTCTTAACGGTCAGCCAATCAGGTGGGCGTTCAGTACAACATGTTCTCCTGCATGAAATTATTGTCTGTGGAGAATAATAGGATATATTAAAAATAATGAGAAAATTATACCATGAAAATGTTGAGAAACTAATTGAGAGAGAACCCATTCAGAGAGAAAAAGAAAATAGGAAAGATCAGTTCAGGTAACTGTAATATCTGTGATAATTAGATATCACATATGTCCTCCATTGTGTGGACCTTTCTGCCCCTCAACAGATTAAGCTAAAAAAATAACCAATGACCTCAATTCTACTATTTATAACATGTCAAGTTCTACAGGAAGTGATAGAAGAGCCCCTCTGTGAATTTACAATTAAATTATATCCATTCAACAACTCCCAGAAAAAAAAGAATGGATGCTTTTATATTTTGCCCTTGCACGCCACATTACACACAATGCATCTCTTGCCCTTTCCTCCCTTCCATCATCACTGAGAGAGGCATCATTTTCTATAGGGTGAAAATAAAATGGATATTTCATGTGTTATCAAATACCAAAAAACAGTAGCTTCTGTGATAGTGATGGGTTCAATGATTTGCTGTTATATATTTCTCCAAATATCTTTATTTGAATAAAAATATGACTTGAAAGCATGTAGAATGCCATGTTCATTGCTAATATCATTCTGTTGAGCTCTTAAAAGCAATTGGGAATATTTTTGATCTTTTTTTAATACTAATTTATATTAATTTCAAAATGATAATATCAATAAAAGTGTATCTGCAGTACTTATCTCCAAAATGGCAACAAACAAGCTGACTTGAATTATTATAATATTTTTATTATAATAAATGCTTTGTTGTTTTAGGGTATTATGTTCAAGCAGTGAATTAGATGTTTGATGTTAGATTATGGCACATTGGTACATATTCATAGTAACCTAACAGATTATTTATAATAAAATAGAGAGTCCCTAAAGGCAAATATGGTTGTAAAAGATGTTAAAGGAAAGGAATATAAGACAGAAAAAAACTGAAAGATTTCTGATAAATAGCTATGAAAGAACATATTTCATATCAGGATTAATACATACTATCATATTAGTATAATACATTATGTTTTTACTTAGTGTCTGTGTCAGTGCACTGAATGAATACACAGAGGAGGCACAGCCATTTAGCTATTTCAGTGAAATACACTACTGAGAACTCAGTGCCATTATCAGTTTCAGTGTATTAGGTTGAATTATGTGTGAGATTATGTTGATTCACAGTTCTGCTACACGACTAAGATTGATTCAGTTCCATTAATGCCATTAATGTATCCAATCCGTACCTGTTAGAGCTTCAGTTATACAGTATAGATACCTAGAAGCTTCTGCAACAGCAGAATCTTAAAGATGTGCTTTTCAAAAATGATCTTCAAATACTTAATCATTTTACAACTGCACTCAAAAAGTCTATAAGTAACGTTCATATTTCATGAATCGTATTTGATATAAATTCTGCTTGTCCTGTCAGAGAAAACACAGGCAGTCAGATGGCCTGGCCATAAAAAATAAATGCATAGCTTTTTTTTTCCAGTAGTGCTTTGATAATACTTACATTAATGAGGTGGCATCAGGCCTTCAAAGTCTTTCTCGTTCCTGTGGGGAGCAGCCCAGGCTTCCATAAATGTCTGTGCGTTCCAGAGAGTTACACACTTGTTCTCATATACTTTTCCAGCTCCCCCTATGATGTTCAGTCTTATCTCTCTCTCAAATATTTCTCCATTACTGCAAAGGCTGGTGTTGATATTAGGTGTTGTTGTGGATCAATGAATAAATAATTTTAATAACTTTGTGTATTTTAGTGATTTTGAAGCCCCCTACAGTTAAGTGAGTGGCAATCACTGCCGTAATTACAGCGGATAGCTGTACATGTGCATTTGTTGCTGCTGTAAAGCAGTTTTGTACTCAACAAACTTACAGAGGCTGCATCTGAAGTCACATACTCTCTTGAGTAGGTACTTTTTTTGAATAAGTAATCACTTTCACAAAAGAGTATGTTCTATATAGCATGAATGTGTGTAGTGTGAATGTAATCTGGACGTAGTATATTCAACGCTATCTCACGGCAATTCGTACATATTTTACGAGGTGACTAATTCGTATGAATTCGTACGACCTCACTCGTATGATTTGTCTAAACCCCAGTGACGGGTAGGTTTAGGGGCGGGGTTAGGTGTAAGTCAATCGTACAGATTCATACGAATTGGCAACTTGTAAAATATGTACGATTTAGCAAAAATCATATGAATTTGTACGAGTGAGGTCGTACGAATTCGTACGAATTAGCCACCTCGTAAAATATGTACGAATTGCCATGAGATCGGGCTGACTATATTCTATATTCGCTATATTGTGATTGTCACGTGACCTACCATATACAGTAGTACTACAGAGTAGGGAAGTACACCATTTCATATGCAGAACAGACGTTTGAGAGGAGTGTTGGAAAGAAACAGCATCTGTACCATTAGAATGATTTTGAAACTGATATTTCAAGGTTAAAAAAATGACAGTGGTTTCAAATCAGAAAATGGTTTGAAAACCTGAAGCAGACTTTGGGAATTTTTATACTATGCATTATTGTGGAACTGCTAGAAGTGAGCAACAGTTTTTCGGTGAGGATGAATCTGTTCTCCAATACCTATTTAGTTTGTCAGTGTTTAGATATGAGCGTTAGGCCTATTTCAGTATTATTCTATTATAGAATTTATTATTTAAATTTTTTTTCACTTTTTATTTTAATTTGTTTTAATAATTTTTTTATGTGTTTTTGCTAATTTATTTTTGTTTCTGTTTTAGTTTTAAAAATTTTGGGAATTAAATGGAATTTCAGTTAGTTGCCATGGCAACATTTCTAATTTTATTTATTTATTTATTTAATTTTATATAATATTTATACTTATTTTATTTCAGCTTTATTTGAAATAGTGAAAATCATTTTTACAGTTTTAGTTAACAATAACAACATAGTAAAATAGTAGTTCTGTGTGTATAATATACTGAGGATATAGATCTGCGAGCAGTGGAAATAAGATCGGTTGCTTAGATGTGGCAGTCATATTTATGTAGTCATGACCAAATATGATCCCTGTGGCTCTCATTATGCTCAGAATCTTCTTCGTTCATCCAGCTTCGGTTTCCACAGTTCTCTTATATTCCTCAGACAGATGCTCACCCGTGAAGAATGGAGATGCCTAGCTTATCTAAACCTTTTTATCAATTCTATGTGCAAGTGTGTCTATGCCCTTTATCACTCTCCTTTGCCATCTTAATGTCTATCATCTGCTTTTCATCTGCTCGTCTGTCTGTCTGTCTGTCTGTCTGTCTATCTATATCTATCTAGTTAATAGTGAGAACTGGACCTTAAAATAAAGTGTGACCGATCTGTTTATTAGTTATTTATTTGTTTTTGTGTATTTCAGGATGTCGTACTGAGTGGGATGATTTTTGGTGTTGGTACAGGGCAGAGGTCGGACAGGTTGTCAACATCTCCTGTTACGAAGTGTCTCAGTTCTTCGCGATTAACCATGGTAAGCTACTGCTATCCCATGCAGCTTTTTTAATATATATATATATATAATTTTTTTTTTTTTTTTTTTTTTTTACTGTGGCTGTTATCAAATAGCAGTGAGAACAAAGCTCATTAAGACTGAATTTATCGGCTTGAATGGCTAAAATGACATGGATTAGATGAGTTGGTAGATTCTCACAGTGGTGGTCCAGGAGCTTTTTGTCTGTGCAAACTGCATAGCCAATATTATGAGTACCTTAAGAAACTGTCATCATGTCATTTTAAACCACTTCCAAAAATCACACACATTCATCTTTTACAGCACATACCATGCCAGAACATACCCTTTGGTTGGTCTCTTGTGCACTCAGGCACAGCGATTGGAGACACAAACTGCTTAAAAGTCTTTTCTGACGCACCAACCCAGGGCAATAAAAGTGACAAGGCAAACACACAGAGAAACATCATGAGTGCTCTGTAAATTCATAGCTAGAGCTCTCTATATCCGGATATCATAAACTCTGTTAATAGTTGCTAAGGGACACTGAGTGAATATGTTTTCACAGGTTGAGTAAATATTACAGTTATTTCTCAATGTTTTTCTAACATGTGAGCAAGCAAATTGTACTCATGCTGGATTTGAAGTGTTGTCTACAGGAAATTGGCAGCAAATTTTACAGACTACTGTCACTGTACATGTCAGAGGTCCTAATCTGTCACAAGATGACAGTTTTTAAGGAATTTTACCATCTTGAACGCAAAACTGCCGTACGACTTGACATAGTCACCAGTCACCATTCTAGATATTGGATTGGTTATTTTAGTTATGAGGAGCAGGATTTGGGGCCAATGAGATTTAATGCTGGGCAGAGCAGGACAATAAAGTTTGCATTTTTAACTTTATTGTGTTGCATTAGGACACACTGAAAAAAGTGAAACAACGGCATTTATTTAAAGTGCATTTTTATATTTGTCTAATGGAAAATCATAGTTTTATTCTTTTTTTTTTTTACTTCAGCTTTGTCCACTCCCCATAGAAAAAATTAAAAGAAACAATTTTGTTTAAATAGTATTTTGGGAGTGTTAATGTTATACAGACAATACAGGCTAGCTTTATTGACAGCAGAAATGATTGTGGGTTTTATTAATTTTTCTGAAGTTCATTTTGTTTTATTTATTCATTTTTGTTGGAACATAATAGAAAATATGATGCATATTTTGTAGAAGTTGTCATTATTTATAGTAAACTAAATGAAACGTAAAAATAACAGTAAAAGTGTTTAGTTCTTCTTAATTGAAAATTTGGTTTTCATATAGCTTATTTAACTTTTGTTTATGGTGATATCAGGTTGTAAAAAGCAAAAAACATACATTTTAGCTCACATCTGGAGAAAATATTTTAAGTATGGTACACTGAAAAAATGTGAACACATATTGTCTGATTAACTTGTCTGTTATTATATTATTTGCGATTTACAAAATTGTGTTTCTAAACTTTATTTGCTTTCAATGAATATAAATCTCTATGTGCAGTCAAAAATTTGGCTGTAACAAATTAGATTTTTTTTTTCGGTGCACCATGGGAAATAGGAGATACACATAAGTTACGCACATTGGCATTGAAAAACATTTAAAAATCATGAACCCAGCATATCTGCTCCAGGGCTTTTGAGAAATCAATACAAAGGTTGCAGAGGCTAAGAAAAATCAACACACTCATGACACAGCTGCTATCTGCATCATGCTGTTCTTCCATCCCCCCACACACCTCTATGAATACGTAAGTACACAATGGACCTGCAGATATCTACATTTTTCCTTTCCAAATCTTGCTGAAAATGTGCCAAGGAAATAATAAAAATATTAAAAATCAAAGCGGGTTAAAGCAGGCATTATAGCGGTGGCTGTTAGCGCTGGTTGTTCCATCTCTTCAATCCCCCTAGGCCAATGCCTGACATCTCCAGCACAGAAAGTATCAGCGGTCAGGTCCTCACAACTCTGTCTTCCCCCACTGTGGCTTCAGGGAGATAGACTTACGGTACATTATGAACTCCGCTTTATGGTAATGCTAGAAACAGCGGGTGAAAAGAACTCCCATTGGCAAGCTAGCACTGAACCACCCACTTAGCAGTCCTTCAGAATGGCCAAGATAAGTGTAGGTGAGGAGACAGAAGGTTATAGTTTAGCTGTGATATCAAGCCTTACAGTGTTAACTAAGGCATAGTCCAAATGAAGTGTGCTACTCTTACGAAAAAGAAGTTTATTCAAGTGTGCTATTAGTATACTTCTTTTAAACTAAAAAAATATGAAAGTATACTTTTAGTCTACTTTTCATGTACTTCTCAGAAATGGGCTTTATGTACTTCTCATAAATATACTTAAAATGGCATTTAAGTATACTTGACTTATACTTAGAAAGAGTCTAAATATATTTGAGCTATACTTGTGCTCCTAGAATCCGTGTTTTCATTGTTATATGGTAGGGGGCGCTAGTACACATCGTCTGTACAGAATTTCCAAAAAAACACAAGTGAAGAAGAAACCGAAACAACAGATGCTTCCACATGTGATCTGACACGATCATCTGATATAAAACAGCATCAAAACTGTGTAACGTTATGGAATAAAATGTCAACCAATGAATAATGACTGTCAAGCTTTGGGGGGTGATCAACTCCATCTATGTTTTGATTTTCATTCTGAATCCAATTCATATCCTTTTTTCAGCTTTTTGTTCAAAATGTTTTCTTTTTTTTGTTTATGAAACTTACCCACATTTAGGTGTTTAAAAAAAGAATGCATGAAGCTAGAATAAAATGTTTTTGTTTACAAGCAGATACTGTTCTTTCTTTTGATGTTTTGTTTGTTCAGATATTCATATAACACAATATATACAAATTAATACCTAAATAGGGACATAGTAATATACTTAAAGTATGATGTAAAGATCACTTAAAAAAAACTTACAAGCATGCTTTCAGTATACTAACCTAGTAGTTTACTGAGACTATACTTCAAAGTGGACTAAAATGCTACTACAAGTATTTAATTAGTAAACTATCAGTATACCTATGAGTTCACGTTTAGTATAGTTGCAGTCCAAGCTAAAAACTTTGATGTAAACTAGTTGTGTACTCAAAGTTTACTACTGTTATACTTAAAGTATACTTAAAAGTATACTTTTATATACTAGAAAGTGGGTCAATTTAGTTCCAAGGAGTATTGAAATAGTACACTTACAAGTACTACTAGTACATTGATATTTGTAAACTTACTACATAAAGTATACTTAAAAATATTCTTGAACTTTACTTAAGTATACTTAATAAAATAAACTTGAAATATACTACTTTTTGGTAAGTGTATGCAAATACATTCAAAAGTATGAGCTTATTTTAGGAGAGTTTTTCTATCATTCCTCATCATACCTTTTTCTTTTTTCTTGCTAAACATTTTTAAGAGTGACTAGAGTTTTTTAAGAGTTTATTTAATCAAAATGAGAGAAATGTCTTACAGGACAGCTGATGTTTATCATATAGTATCATATTTTTAATTTTGGATTTTTTTGAAGCATAGTATAATGTAGCTGGCAGTAGGATCCAACAAACATGCATATGAACTAAATTCTAGATGTAAAACAAATAATTAAAAATAACACAGAACAGCTTAACGTATGATCAATACATGACTAGGAAATGTGGCAAACATGAGGGCTTAAATATAAGACTATAGGGTAATCTCATGACATACACAACAAATGTCAAAACATGAAACATGACTGAAACTGAAGTAAAAGACATGACTAGATATACTTGAACTGAAAACATGAAACATGAACAAAAACCTAGACGGACGTGACGCATAGTGTACTTCATTCCTCTCTCCTAAGTTTCCTCATGTAGATCCCTAAATTTTGAATAGAAATAAATGCTATGTGTGTGTGTGTATATATATATATATATATATATATATATATATATATATAAATGAAAAATATATATTTGGGTCAGATTAAGGTTAATTTAAAGTAAATGGATATAATTTTTAAAAATGTGTTTAAAATCATGTAAGCTCACATATTCTGTTAGTAATCACCTCATTGGGCTGACCCTTTGAGCCTTTGCTTTATCTCACTTTATCTCTTTGCAATTGGACACTGCGCTTACAGAGTAAATGAATCAAGGATGACTGGGCATTTCTACAACTTAAATACTGACATAACCCACTTACCCACAGTACACACAGACTCAATAGAATCAGATTTATCCAGTTGACCAAATTTTTTTGTGTCCCTGAGTGGCAGGTGACCTCAGTTCTTCAAGTCCTGTTTTAATTGAGCACCGTTAGATAATTTAATCAAAAGTCTGGAAGATCCAACTTCTCATGCTAGTTTATTTTGCAATCAGAGAGAGAATAACGGATTCTCGGTACTGCTCAATGCTCAAATGGACCATTTCCTCTCGAGAATGATAAAAAATAATAATGGAGAGAGAGGACATTCATCTTGATCCACTCTCTCGGCATGCAGCGTATTAGGGTTTGAGTTGCATTAGAACCCACAGGTTATGTTCAAGGGTTGCAAGAAGAGAAAGAGGTCTTTGATTTACTGCTTGCGTTGAACCATTGGACCCTTATACCAAATTCTAGTGCTCCCAAACCAATTCAGGTTTAAGAGGTTTGGTCAAAAAAAGTGCAGTTTTTCAGGGCTGGGGTTCAGGTAGACCAACAGCACAATTTTCAATGTTATGTTGCTTTTTTAAGAACAATATATCAGGAAATATTCAGAAACATCTTGTTTTGTTTGAAACAACACTGCAAGGTAATTTGTGTATTCTTATTCTGAAACAGAACAAAGAATCAACTGCATTTCCGAGCAACACACAGTAGTGGTTTTATTCCTGAATGAATCAATATATATATTTTTTAATGATGCGGTTGAGTGAAGGATTCATTGACTTTCAAAAAAAAAAAAAAAAAAACAGCCACTTGTTACATTGCTGAATTAATCAATGTTTCGATCTTAACTTGTTTTTTTTTTCTTTTTAAAGAAAACCTCTATAGTTTTTGTTTCAAAGAAAAAAGCACATTTCAGATTCCTCAGATTACCAATTTCAGACTCCTATTGCAATTTCACATACTCTTTATGATTCTGTCTGTTATATTGTAACCATAGACTGGGGCACAGTCTCATAATACACTGTGACATGCAGGACACACAGTAAGTCCTATGCTTGAGAACACATAAAAACTGTATAAACCTAGTTGGACTGATCCATCTGAGCTCTGTACTAAATATCATGAAATGCAACAAAAGGTATAAGGAGACTAATAAAAACATAATCCTTTTACTGTCAAATGTTACTGAGAGGAAGGACCTGTGGATTACTGTAGAAGAGACAGTGTCATCCTTAGTAATTAAGATTTAAAGTTATTGAGCTTATACAGTAGTTTCATAGAGCATTTTACAATGTGTTATAAACTCTAGAACAAATGAAACATCTGCTTCATTTTTGTGACTAATTAAAGGGAAAGAGTACTAGATGTATCTGTTACAGGCAATGTAATGAGCAGCTGTTGTGGTGTGGTGTTTTACAAGTTTCTACTTTCCAAATGATGTATCAAAATGTAACCTATACAACGTTCCATGCTGATCATAATGTTCAACATTATTTTAATGCAGGTTTCATAATTAGGAATTGCACCAAGAGTGGCTGGACAAAAATCTACCCATCCTATGAGAATGCTTGTGAGATTGTGGAGG